>JAOWBH010159503.1:0-11421 GCA_028566215.1 Silene coronaria
TATATATATATATATATATATATATATATATATATATATATATATATATACTCAAAATCTCTGTAAAACCCTCTAATTACCCGTCCAAGGTAAGTAAGGGTCTCACCATCTCGATTTCCTGAGGTACAAACCCCGAATCAAACGCATAATCGCATAGAATCTCTTTACTATAAAGGAGAAAACATTTTAAAGAAATCCTATTAACCCCTGAATTTTAGGAAAAAAAAGAAGAGAGAAAGACCCACCTTTTGCAAACGTGCTACCCTTGATTTTAGGAGGATTAATTTCCATTTCTCTACACTTCAATTTCTACATTTTAACAACTATACAATAAACTATATAAACTATACAAAACCATATATGACTATACAAATCCATACATGATGTTAGTATGTTATAAATTAGTTGTGAACGTAATAAAAAACACTAGAAGATAAAAATAAAATAAAAAGATGTAAAAAAGTGAAAAATATTTACAATCAAGAAAATACAAGAAAATTAAATAAATAAAAAAACTCAATTTTGTTGAATTTTTTTTTTTTCAATAACAAAGGAGCAATATAAAATAGACATTTTATAAAATTCGACTATTAAATTTTAAAAATATACATTAAATAACTATATAATATCATTAATATTAAATTCTATGGAACCTGACTTCATCCGGATTGGACGGCTAAAATATCTAAATCACCCACCAAGAGTGTAAATTTTCATGAAAATCGTACATTTATACATCATTTCATTCAATTATTATTTCAAAATATTACATCTAATTATCGTATTAACTAATATATTTCGCATGTCATAATCTAAATTAAAAATCAACCCGTGCATTCTTATATATATTATAAATGTTTTTGGTTACTTATTAGTTATTTCATTAATCAATATGAATTATAAATATCGTTTCATCATTTTTTTAAATTGAAAATTGAGGTAATCTTTTATATCATTTCTTATTTACTTAATTGAAATTATAGTTTACTAATCCATTTACATAAAATTTATTTTTAATTAATTCTATAACTTCAATTCAACAAAAAAAATACAAATAAACATAAAAAAAATACAAATAAAAAAGTTTAACTTGCAAATACTTTGAAATAAATAAATTAAATAATAAATTTAAAAACAATTTAAATTTTTTTTGAATTGGGCCAACCCAAAGTTAGGCACGCAGTGGCCCATGGGCCGGCACGAAACGAGCCCACGATGGTTGTGCCATGGGCCGTGCCACGACGGGAAGATGGGTGTCAAGCACGAGCGGCACGCTAACCCACCACTGTGCCTGGGTCATGCCTGGTGGCCGACCGGGTACGACGGGCCGACAATAAGCTCAGCGCAGCCCGTTAAACTGTCAGTATAGTTGTCATGGAGTTTAAATTCATTAGGTATCTAACCCCATTATAAAAACCTCCACCAAACATTGGAATCCATTCCAATAACTCCAACTAAACAGCTCTTATCTACTTGACAGTTTATTATGTTAGTCATTAGGTAAAGAAAAAAATCATTTATACCTTGGGATTGAAGCGAGAATTTTCAAATCTCAGACAATCGGAGTGGAATAGCACAAACCTCGAGTGTGTTAAAAAAATACTTTTTCTTTTTGTCGCCCGAATTTTACTTATATCGCCCGACTAATTTACAAAATTATCCTTAATTCAATTAGATAATGACAAAATTGCCCTTGTACAATAAACAACCAATTGTGTCAGAATACAAAAGCTAGCACTTGTCAAATTTTGCTACCATACTTCTCAAATTCATCTTTGTTTAACCATTTTTTTTTTGTCAGATAAAGAAAGATTGCCTACATTAAGCTATAGTTTAACCATTTGTTTATTCACAACGATAACAACAATCAAGGTACATTACCCTCTTTAATTTTTAGCAATTAAGATGCGAAGAAAGGATGTCAATTCACCTTTGTATTATCACGTCTCTTTCTCTAAACAAAAGTTACGCTAGTTCGATTTGTACAATGACAAACTGGCCTGGTTCATACAGTTGGTGCGGTCAATCCCGATACTGTCATGAAGCAGGATTTTGAGAAACCCCAATCTCCGATTGCTCGGAAAATGGCAAAGTTTCTTCAATTTGTTCTTAAGCTTCTTTATTTTTAGCCTCGCACAATTTTCCTCTTCAATCGAAGCAACAACCTTCACAACTTGAGCATCAAGTTTACCTTCTTTTCAGTATCATCTTCACTAAGAATTGAACTTTTCATCACTTGAACCCATGGATTATTATCATCAGACGACCGAGCCGTGGTATTGACGTGTAAGTCTGACGACTAGGCAGTGGTCATCATTTTGTCATGTATAGCACACTCACAGTGGAATTCTCGTGTAGGATAGACGTCACCCCCGCAGCTTTGTCTTGCATGGGACACGAACAGATATTGAATGTGTCGTGTTTGGGCCACGAATTGATGGTGGATGTGTCATCTGATGATACGCACGAACAACCTTTAAAAATGTTGAGCCAGTCGTATCGTCACTGGAGCAGCTCGTAGACGGCACTCGAGTTCAAACTCCAACTACACTATAATTCTACGCCCTCTATAATTTTTCTGCATAAATTGTATGGGGTTTAATCCAATTGGAAATTTGCTACTGAAGATCGAAAACAAAAATTGAAGACAGTGTATATTCAAATTTGATTCATCTATCTCATTTTTCGCTGGTTAATTGTCATCATTTATGATTGAAAATTATTAAGTTATGTAGTTAAGTTTAGAGATAAATAAGAGAGAAGATGGCATTTGAAAGTCAAAGATAAGCTAAATAAGGGCAAAATTGGAAAGTCAATGTAAAACTCGGGCGACACTAAGTAAAACTCGGGCGACAAAAAGCAGTTCCCTAAAAAAAACGGCACCAAAGTGAAATTAACTAAATCTCTACTTTAGTGAGGCACCATTTACAGGTAACTATGGAGTATCAGATGATGTTAAGAGAAAGAACTTCAAACCCGTTAGCCTAAGGCCAATTACCTGCAACTCTCAGCAATTCTACACAATTGCATTGATCAAAACTTCATCGTTGCCCATACAAATAAATTATGAATAAATCACAATTACAACGGAAACCCCAAACTTGTTCACTATAACTGTACCTATAGCGTAACTTGAAAACAAAATCAATTTACTCCGATCATTCTAACAAACACATCCATGATATACCACATAATACGACAGCATCAGGGCTCTGAAACCCAATTGTTGTTATAGAATGGACATTACTGACCTTTTTTCATGGTATATTCTCCTTCGCCTACTTTCGCACTGCTCCAAGGAAAATAACGCAAAGATATATGCCTCTTTTGAACATTTTGATAAAGGGAAGCAATGAATGAAAAGGAGGATAACAGAAAGAAGATACTTGACTGAAAAAAAAATCACCCAAGCTTCCTATCAGATCCCCTGAGATTAAGATTGAACCACTTTTTCCGTGATGCTTTGTCTTTCCCGTCATCATCTCCAGGGCTATCAGGCCTGGTATCATCAACTGGAACCTTACTTGAGCTCCCATTCGCTGCATTAGTGCCATTCCCAGGATAACTCACTGTCTTGACCGTAGTGAATGAAGATTGAATATTGTCTCGTTGCTTAAGTAGGTCATCTACCTGCATTCCAAAGCATTCACTTATAAACTGGAAAAAATGGCGCTAATATCGGGGTTTTGGAGCCTATGTTACTACGACCCTTAATTCTGGGGTAATATCTTTTTTTCAACACGACATGCAAGGATATAATAGATAGGGAATCCGTATCCTACGTCAGCCAATTCGACACTTATCCCAGCAGAGACAAGGAGGCAAAATAGATGAAATAGCTTATATAAGGCATATAGAAAATATTTCAACGATTTTAAGTCTTGTACCTCCAATATTTCTTTACACTCTTAAAATTGTCATTTCTAAAAAAAAGTGTCCCTGTATCCCTATTATAGTAAAACAGTCCCCATGTCAGAAAATTTTGAGTCGTGACAAATCTGACACTAAGATATAACCTCTCGTGTCGGACAAGTGTGCCCAAGTTCGAGTAAGAAAGTTGGGAGTAACAGTTAAGCTCAGTTTGGTGAACTCTATGTAGGGCTTCCACTCTCAGATGATCCCACTTGACTAAATTAATTACTAAACCTGACAATTAGCTAGTTTTGTCCTTGGCATAAAGGGTTTGAAATTGCAACCATCTGGTTTGACACAAAATGCCCATAAAGGTATTTTTCAAACAAAACAACTATTTGGAATTATTCAGAACTAAATAGTTCGTATGACACCTGCTAAACAGAATACGAAGCAACATGTACGGGTACACTAACCCTTTCTTTTAAAAAAAATCGAGGGGAGAGGGGCAATGGAGATCGGAGCTGTTTTCTTCAAATTTTTCCCTATGTTCAGAGATTTTTTAATTTTGCTTGAAGCGAGGATAACTGATCCCTGCATTTCCTTGCAACCCAACTTACTTATCATACGAAGGAAACAGCTCTCTTCCCTTTCCCTCGAAATCCCTCGATCCATCCATACAAGTCTTTGTGATATTCCAAATAAAATAGTCAGCTTTACCTAACAGGTTGAAAATGGCCCACACACATTACATGTGGAGAAAAAATTGAATCCCACTGGTTCTACTTCTCTCTAGTCTCAGGCTAACAAGGAAATCATTTCCATAAAATAACAAAATGAAAAATCATTTACTCATGGAGCTAATAAGCACCAAAAGATTGGATCAACAAGAATATAAATACAAATCCACACATTACGCTGAAATCATAAATCATAAAAGCAGAGCAAACGAGAATCTCATAATCGACAACACACAAAAACGCACATATCCCAGAGCATACAAAAGTAAAGTGCAAGACACGCATACAAGTACATTAATACATAGACACTTGGATGCATTTACAGGTCTAAAGTGCACCATGATGGATTGCAGGCAGATAATAGTCAGTGGATATGAACTGATGAAAACTTACCTACTGTTTTTCTTGGTTGTATCTGTTCGTCACTTCTTGAAACCGAGCCAATGCCTGCAATAAACAGGAAATACATGGGAAAAAAATAATACAATCCGGTATTAATGAGGGACTAAGAGGGAAGAAGAGAACTATGAGTATCTGCAGCATGTACCTTCCTATACTCAGTTTCAAACTGACGCAGGTCATTTTTCTTTCTTAGAATTTGTGCCTCTATATCTTTCAGTTTCTCTGTTGTGTCCTCGTACGACTTTGCACAAAGTGCCTCGATTGTGTAGGATGCAGGTTTAAAGAAATTGTCACCTTATATGAGGAAAAAAAAGGTGGTTATTACCTATAATTTTATCACAAATAGTCAGTAATAGCATTATGGTTTTGGAGATACGCTTTTGCATAAATCAGAGATTTTGTAGCTAAAGTTGAAGTAACCGGGCTCGGAAAAACAATCAGAGAGAAAAAGCGAATACAGACCATAGACAGCAAATATGTGAGTTCCTGCCTTCAATTCGGACACCTCGCAGGGTTGCAGACCCTCCAGCCTCTTAAAAAACGAAGCTTCAGGGTCCTTGGCCATGGATAACTGTATAGCCACACCAAAAGATTAACAGAACGAACAAATTGTTGTAGTTGAAAAGACACAAAAACCGAACATCAACTCACCGCATTGACAGTAGAATCTAGCCTATACACCTGAAAGTGTAAGAAATACATGCCAGCAGATGTCACTTTCCCTGTCTTCTCACTATCCTCCTGCGTGAAAAAGAACATACTTTAGTAGTTTTGTGAATGGCAACTGTACATGATCATGCAAGATGAAAGAATCATTCACCTAAGTTAGCCCTAGAATTAAAACTGATATGTCACTAGAAACTTATCCACAACCCAAAAGCTTATGTGAAATACATATTACTGCACCGGAGACCATGCTGTGCAGTGGTGCTTAGATTTTCCAAGGGAATTTCTGTAGGGCACTAGGGCCACTCCACTTTTGGGCCAATTCCACCAAGACACTGTAAGATGACTATTGTAAGATTACTCACTCTTATATATGGCGATTTAAAAGACAGAAATATACCCCTTCATTTTTCTCAGCTAGCTCCCATTCTTCAACATTTATTTGTACTTTCATTAAAAGATGACAATGTATTACTAACACTATTATAACCTAGTGCCACAATTTGATATCCTGAAAAGTAGGCAGAAAGACTGCAATGCACCCACAGAACTATGACACAAAACTTGTGCGGCAAATAACTGTACAAGTGATGCAAATTAGATGATAAAAGGCACAGAAAAAATAAATAGATGAAAAGATAGATTTCCTCAAGAATTACTTTAGGCAGTAACACATTGAACAATTTTCAAATAAATAACATTACATAAACACATAAAATCATAGAAGAGTTAAATGTAGCCAACTGCCATAATCCTAATTTCCATAAGTTTCTTTTCTTTCCTCAGTAAGTTGACAGAAAATCAAAAGTGTTTTTAAATCTCCATAATTGGTGGATAAAGTCGGTCAACAGTGTACTAACTATAGCATTAGATATTGGCAATCATGCAACATATCAGCCATAATGTACAGGATCACAATAGCTCCTAGAGCTAAGAGCTAATATTTTCTGTTACGTAATGGGCTACCAAAAATACTCAAGACAACCAATATTTAGCCAGTACAATTTATACTGGCCCATACATGACTGGTAAGAAGGTAATGCAGCCAACGAAAGATAGATTCAGTTTATACAATCAACACTAAAGTCAGACAAATATCAACAAACCATGACAATGAAACGACCAATATCGTAAATGAATATCGTGATACTAGTACTCACTTTCAACCTACTTATACCTGCAAATCAGGAAAATTAGAATCACCGAAATAAAGAATTTCGTAATTAAAAAAAAACTACTGGCAACAGGTCTTTGTATCACTCCTTTTTGTTAGAATAAAAGGAACAAATGGTTAACCCGAGGTCGAAAATTCACATAAGCCTAATTAAACTCCAAACATTGGTATTGATGAGAGTTCATTAATGGCTGAGAAATTTTAGCATTGCGATGTCACAGACTTGCGGATGTTATGTAGCAGGTCACAGCCAATACGCCGTAATTTCAAAGTTCTTTAAGAAATATGCTGAATCTGCACTTCTTGCGATCTGAAATTTGAGTTTATTTTTTCACAATGCGCTAAATCTTCACCTCTTTTTCACCAAGACATGTACCACTTACATGTACACATTTTTACAATATTTTGTTGGAAAACAACTGGTAGTTTATCATTTAGTTGAGGAAATATTGGTATAGTCGATGTTTTAAATACATATTAAAGTGGCCGGAATATGGGAGTTGGGAGTTTTTGTGGGGCGTTACATGCTTAAAGATAACAAAACGAAACCACCAAATACTGTTATATAACTGAACCAAAAATAGCAAAGGTAAGGAATTCCTTTAAGTAACAAGGGCATTTTAACTATTCAATATCAAACTCTAACAGGATCCAAATAACATATGATCTATGATGAAAGAAAACATTAATGTAAGAGGGAGAGAAAGCATGTTGCCGGAGCATAGATGCATCTGCTAACAGGGAAAGTACTGACCACAAAGTTACAATTAACAGATGAATCAGATACCTGTAATGCAAGGCCGTAACCCGCATTTACATCTTGCTCAAAGTAAAGAAGCTGAAAATATCCCAAGAAGTATATTTAAGTGTTGAGATCATTGTCAAGGCTGGATGACTAAAACTATCGTTCGCAAACAGCACCCATACCTTAAATTTGCTTTGGGCAGCGGATGTAACACGAACTACAATACCTGCTGCCGCCTGCTCGTCAGTGATTGTCACACCAAAGAAGTGGGCACACTGCTTATCTGCCTGCGAAAGAAGGAAAATCAACAAAATGAAAGAAGTTGCCATTTAGTTTCAAATTTCAAAAGCCGACTATAAAATAACTGTGCTCTTTCAGTTGCTATGCTTTAGATTTCTAGTAACAAAATCCCTAAAATTCAAGTTCATGGCTTTGCGCTAGTGTATAAACACATAGATAACATAAGAGTCTATTATGGAATTACCTTTCCACTAACTGACGTCCCGACAGAAAGTGGGCGTACAGTCACAGTACCATTCAATGCTTCCTCCAAAACATTAGCAGATATTGTTGTCTTGATAGGCACACCAAGCTTACTGAAATGGACAGAATTAGCAAACAAGAGCAGAGCCACTACTTAAATTGGAAACATAAAAACAAACCCAATATTCACCTGAATAATGCTGCAAACATTGTGTTCACAGTCCCAAGATTGGATAAGTCAATTTCCATATCCATGCCCTCAGCATCCAAAGCCTGGTCAGTTATTTTAGCAGAATTCAAAAACATCAGAAAATATAAATCCCCCACACCAGTGTATGAACGAGTCTAAAATGTATATCCTTTGTTATGCTTTCCTCTTAGTCTACCACTAGTATAGATCCCGCGTAATGCGCGGTATATATAATATTTATTTTTTAGGGTGTTATTTATAATGGAAAAATAATTAAAGAGAATCAAATAAAGTTATTAAAGGTGTATTTTTATGAAATATATTTTTTACCACAAAATTAAGGATTTCATTTTATAAATTTTCTCCAATTATTTTAATGATTTTGTTGTCACAAAGTTAATGGTAAGTACGTGTCAAATTTTTCTCTAAAATTTATTACATCAATTTAATGAAAAATTATTCACAAAGTAATTATTACATTTAATGAAAAATTACCAACTTATAGTTTACTATAGTTTAACATCAATTTTGTCACAAAGGTAAGGGCAAGTATATATCAAATTATTCTCTAAAGTTATATTTTTTTGCATTTAATGCAAAATTTACCCAGATCCCGCGCAATGCATGCGCGGTATATAGAGTTTTTATTTATTTTAATGTATTATTTATACTTTTTAAATTTGCTCCTCATTAATATTTAATAATTCACTCCATTGTATTTTGATATGAAACAAAAAAATTGCAATAGAAAACTCATCAAATAGAATTAAGTTATGTTGTGATTTTTTAATGGATTTGTTTTTTTGGCATGAAGCTAATAGTATGTATGTGTTAAGTTATTCTCTACAATAAAAAAATTTGCATTACTGAAAAATTTAGCAACTTATATTTTATAGTTCAATAGCAATATTATTTTATTTTTATGAAAAAATAATAATTATGAATTTAATTAAAAGATTTGAGTTTATTTATAATAATATATTCATTGAAAATATAATAATGTAATGAAAGAAAGTTTTAATTATTACCTAATTTAGCTAGATGCCTTTTGGAGGGAAAACTAAAAGAGTTTTTATTCTCTTAGTTGTAAGGGGGAGAGGGATGCTCTAACCAATTATATGCCATATAATACAATGCAAACTCCTAATAACACATAGGCAATCAACAACCGCAATAACAAAATAACACCTCATCGTCCTCAACATATATACCCATTCTCCTCAAGTGACAATTGAAAAAGAAATGGAAGGGATAAGAGATTAGAACGGTCATACTAGGCAGTCTTCATTTCCCTAGTCAACATCTCGAATGAGGCGACATGCTCTATGTGAAAAGAGTAACAAAGACACAACATACATACAATTCTACACTACAAAGAAGATAACATATTTTTGGATTTTTGAAAATTTCAAATTTTTAGGAGTTTTATAAAAACAAGGAACATGTTTTTAGATTTTTCAAAATTTTCAAATTTTTATAAACTTTTTGAATTTACATTTCCCATCCCCATACTAAGAAAGTACATTGTCCCCAATGTACACAATGGGAAAAAGAAATCAATGCATAAATGAAGTGTTCTATTAGAAGCTACGTGATGCATGCTTGATTTTATTGGTCACTTATGATCAAGCCTCCCCAAACCGATTTAAAAGTTATTTTGAATGTAGAAAGGGAGAGGTCTTGTCATTAGTGACCGAGCGCGAATGCAACATGAATTAATGTAAGTGCATCCAACTATCTGCGCTATATTACAATGCTAGTATAATATGAAATATATTATAAATGCTAATGCGATGCAAGCTAATCTAACATATGACAATGCAGATTATACTATATGCAAGATGATATATAACAAATGGAATGCAAATTATACTATAATAAAATGCAATGCAATTATGTGAGAGTAATAGAAGAGAGGGAGTGATACCATCAGTGGTAATCTCTCGTGTCGTAGTCTGGTCATCCTTTTCTTCTTCTTGGTTCCATCAGTTGCAAGACATCCTGTTGGGATCAAAAATCCCTCCCTCGCATTCTCTCATGCAAAAATTGGTTCGAAATAATGCAATAACTTAAATGAACACAAGTTAAAGGGTTAGACTAGTACACAATTGATGGCTTAGAGAGGACTCCATCAAACTCTCTTTCAATTGTTGATCATGGGGGAAAGGCTAGGATGTTGTTGATATTGCTCAACGTCCCTTTCATGAAATCAAAGATTTATTCACCTTCCATGTAAAGCTCCATTGAAGTCTTAGGCTTATTCTCCTCCGCTTTTGCCGCGAGTCCCATATAGAAAAAGTGCAATTGGTAAGGACTTATCAAATGTTGGCTGATATTGTGAGGCAATGAAGTTCTCATATACGGATTATATAATCGTCCCATAGCCCATTAACTTGTTCATAGCTCCCCTCCATTTAATTGATATCTTGGTTGAAAACAACCAAAGTTTTGGAGTCATCTAAATTAATATCTTCATTTTCCCATTTTGAGCTCTCAATGCTCACATCATCCATGTTACACATCTTTTCAAAGCTTTTTTTGAGACCATTCTCTTCTGATTCTTCACAGGGTTTCTTTCCACTTGAAGGGGAGTCTCCTATGTGAAATCAAGTTTCATCGAGGCTAGGGGCCTTCATGGTTTTTATCAAATTAAATGTAACCTTCTCATCTCCTACTTCCAAGGTTAGCATTCTGTTCTTGACATCGATCACCGCCCCGGCGGTATGTAAGAATGGTCTTCCAAGTATAATGGGTATGTTGACATCTTCGGCCATGCCAACTATCACAAAATCTACCGGAATGAAAAACTTCCCAACTCTAACAGGCACATCTTCAAGGATCCCTAAAGGTCTTTTCATTAAACGGTCTGCCAATTTGAAGCGTCATACTAGTGCACTTGAGTTCTCCCATCCTTAATTTCTAACAAACCGAGTATGGCATGATGCTCAAACTTGCTCCTAAATCACATAGAGCCTTACTTATGTGAGTGTTTCCAATAATACAATGGATGGAGAAACTACCCGGATCTTTAAGCTTAGGCGGGGAGGTTCCTTGGAGAATAGCACTACATGTTTTGGTGAACGCTATAGTTTCCATGACTCCAATTGATCTCTTCTTAGTGAAAATGCCCTTCATATACTTGGCATAAGACGGAATATGGGTAATAAGC
>JAOWBH010159514.1:0-11420 GCA_028566215.1 Silene coronaria
CCTATAGGTGTGACCTTAAGGGATCAACTGAACACCACCGTCATACGACAGTAACGTCAAACTCTAGCAAGCCAATCATTACCGATTAATGTTGATCAGTTGACTTTATTGAAGAAACATCCCTTGAGTATTCTTATTTGAGATTTTAACCATGATTAACAAATCATCGTTGTGATCTCACTATTGTTGAGGACACTTACTCCAACAATGGGTATCTATAGAGCCTCCACTTTGACTGAGGCTTGGACAAGGCAAAAACCAAAGTAGACCCTCGAGTCGATCGAAGATCACAACTCGAGAGCCTCGCGGGTCATTTATGGTCCCTTATACCTTGTGTATATAAGCTCGCAAGCCATAAGAAGAGATCATACCTGAAACACGGTTCTGGATGCCTCAGCTACATCATTTTTCATCAAAGGTTGGGTTGAGCCTTATCCTCAAGCGCCTACGTATCCGTTGTAATGGAATCAAACTCGTATCTTAGTTCGAGCTCGCTGGCAGGTAGCTTTCTGCTGCTTTGACCCATATATTAATATTTGATTACTCGATTGAGTAAAACCAACATTTGTAATCTGCCGGGAAATTTTATCAATTCTGGTATTTTGCTGGGGAATGATTCATCGAATCGGTGCTCATTCGAGCTCACATTTCTAGGAAGTGTCACTTCTTTAGCATTCTGCCGTTCATTTCTTCATCCGGTGGATGTCATCCATTCATTTCATAATGGTCTCTAGAGCCGACGACGACAGTGCCCCCAATTGCATCGGGTTCTAAAGTCGAAGACTTTAGAGCCCGCAGTTGAAGCATATCCTGCTAACATGGTCATAACATAATGTATACAACACGTAATTAACGTAGTAACATTTTAAGATTGGAAAACACAGATGGATCATCGATCCGAATTATAAACATCGTCGTTGAAAATGGGACATTGACCGGATCGTAAATATTTTTGCAAATAGGCCATCGACCCGCATTTTGACTTGAAATAGAGCTTTTTGAAAATGGATACGTTTTTTTTTTAAAAAGGTTTTTTGAAAACTTGAAAATTTGCACTTCGATGAATTTGATGGGTAGACACACTTTTGCATTTTTCAAATGCGACCCGACCCATAATCAATGTGGGCGCAGCCCGCTGCCATCAAACATACAAAATCCGCATGTGTACGGGATTCTAATTCAAATACTGACTTGTTAAGCGTAGAAATTAGCACTTCTAGCAAGCGAAACATAACCAAACACGCGAAAATGAACGAAACATGGGCCGAAGCCCGCTTGGCACACAAACCGAGGATATGCGGTCGGCCCCTCCTCCTCGTTTCACAACGTGTGAGTTTCCGAATCCTTGTAAGATTGGATTTCCATATTATCACAAACTTGAGAGTTTCCTAAACCCAAAGCTATTAGGGTTTCCATATTCTCACCCCGTATTTTCTATATAAGGGGCTTAGCTTTTAGAGAAAAATCATATTCTCCAAAACGAATCTCTCCTCTAAAAAATATGAATTCATTAGTTGGAACCATGAAGGGTTGGGCAACTAATTTTAGGGCACGAGAGACCCAAGCTTTAAGTGATGCCATAATTCAACAAATAATTCCTTTTAAGCAAGTGGTGCCACAAATTGCCTTTCTTGACGAATGTTTGAGAATGTAGAACCCCGTTCATCATGTATTTGCCTTCCCCGAAGGCGAGATCTGTCCTTTACCGAAGGAATTTACCATTATAGAAGGATGGAAAGTAACTCAAGAACTTGTTATCCCGGATTTCGCATCAGACTGGGATAGGAAATATCGTGAATTTTTGGGTTTATCTCGAGATGAGGCCCAAGCTATTGTTGATGGAGAATGGGTCAATATGCTGGAATTGGTCCATAAATTCTGATGTGCCTATGATCTGGCCATCTCTACTGTATACCGCCGTCGTACCTTCGGTCTTATCATGCTACATCTATATTGCTTTGAGGGATTAGTAGAAATCCCATCTTACCGAGGTCATGCTAGGCTTATTCGAATCGTTGAGCAAATGGAAGGCCATGCCAACCGTGCTTGTATCATCTTAGCTGAGACCATTAATGGCTTGGATGCTCGGAAAGCTAAACCGACCACTGCTTATGCCGGTTCAACCTGCCTCTTACAGGTTTTTTTTCCTTTTTTTTTTCCTTACATTTTTTTTTCCCACCGCATCCTTTCTTTTCAGCGGGTTTTTATTCATTTTTTTCCCACCGCCTTCTTTCTTTTCAGCGGGCTTTTCGTCATTTTTTATTCTAACTCGTCGTTCATTTGACATGTCTGGCTTATCGAAAGGCTGGGTTTGATCAGTGCACCGGCTAAGGTGAAGAAATATAAAGTTCAAAACCTTACTAGTCGAATTCCACTTTATGCTGCTGTGAAAGACTCGGCATATTGGAGAGGAATGTTGACTTATGGAGCGGGCTCGCATGTTCGTTGAGCTCTTCCATGGCTTCACTTGAGCACACTTATTGGGCTTTATGACGCTGACAGAACGAGGTACATTGCCTTATTGGGTTTGGACCATGCTACTTACATCTATCCGGACCGGATATTTCATCGATACGATAGTCAACAAAATGTCCCTGCAATCGAGGCCACCCAAGGCTCAGTGTTTCCGATTACTCGTTCTCGGTGCTTGGCTCCATCTTTATTTGGCACAATAGAACCATTTGGCATTTTCTTGAGCCTTCGGCTTCAACTTGGGTATCTCAATCATATCTGAGGTGGACTACCGAACCTTCGTACGAACTTAGGAGAAGGTTGCGCAAAGAAGATGTTATAGACTGGAGAAAGCGGGAAGAGGCGTTGAGGAACCGGGTACATCTTACCAGATCGATTTAACTTTCACCTGAGACTGAGGCTGTGACTGACACGACTTCGAGGACCGGTTCTAGCGTGTTGGTTTAACTGGGTGCTAGAGGTGGAGGTGGACCGACACTGCCATAGAGGCTTAGTCCACGACCGAGCATAAGAGAAAGATTGGGCCTGAGGGTAGACAGTGCAGTTCCTCCGAAGAAACGAGCCCGAGTGATGATGGGTGAGACATCGTCTCATCGTGATGGGCCATGCGACCCTGCTACGGATAGGCGGTAGTTTCATTATAGCTTTATTATTTATTATTACTATTATTTTTTCCGTTTGCTTTCCTTTCAATTGATTGTAATGGGATTTGCCCGGAATTTGTGGAATAAATAAAAACAGTTATTATTTATTAACAATTCCCAGTTTCTGCATTCAAAATTTTATTTTGTTACATTATTTCGGTTGTACCCTTGTAAAGAGTTGCCTACGTATCTGCTTTTCAACATAATCAAACCGAGACCGTAGTTCTTACGCAAATCATTTCATGCTGTGGCAACGAATGCCAAACTTAAACTTAAACTTAAAATACATAGAATTTTAAATATTATTTCATAACATTTGAGAATGAGGCCTAAGGATATTACTTCTTCAACTGGTCCAAGTTCGTTGGGTTTGAGAAATCGTTTCCATCTAGATCAGTCAATCGGACCGCTCCTCCTGTCAAAATCTTCTTTACCGAATATGGGCCCGCCCAATTTGGCTTGAACTTACCCCTCGGATCAAAAAGTAGCAATGCGCGAACGGACTTTAATACGAGATCCCCTTCTTTGATCCCTCGAGGTTTCACCTTCTTATTGAAAGACCGTTTTAACCTTTTCTGATAGAGTTGAACTTGGTATAGCGCATTTAAACGTTGCTCATCGAGCATTACCAACGAATCATACCGAGCTTGAACCCAATCAGCTTCCGGGATTTGGCTTTCAAGCAAAATTCTTAGAGATGGTATTTCTAATTCAACGGCTTGGACTGCTTCCATTCCGTAAGCCAGTTAGTATGGTTGCTCCCGTGGCAGTTTGGATCGAGGTTTTATATCCCCACAATACAATGGGTATCTTATCAGGCCATTCACGATAATTTTCTGTTATCTTCTTGAGTATGACTATAACCGTCTTATTAGCAGCTTCTACCGCACCATTTGTCTGAGATCGGTAAGGTGATGATTTGTGTCGCTAATCTTATACTTATCAAGTATCTCAGCGGTTTCAGCCTGAAAATGGGTCCCGTGATCACTAATCATTTCATATGGCACTCTGTATCTGCAATTGATGTCATTTTGAATGAACTTTGCTACTTGATCGCATTTAGCACTTTATAGGATTTACCCTCTACCCACTTTGTGAAGTAGTCTATTGCGACCAGAATAAAGCAATGCCCTTCTGTTCCAGACAGGTTAACCTTACCAATGATATCAATTCCCCAAGTTGAGAAAAGCCATGGGGATGTCATGGTGTATGGCATAGAAGGTGCTACATGTTGAACATTTGCGAATATTTGGCAATTATGACAGTGCCTGACATATTTGCGACAATCTGCTTCCATTGTGGAGCAATAGTAACCAAGCCCCATGATCTTTCAAACTTACATGTGAGCGTTCATGTGTGGCCCACATTCGCTGTCATAGATTTCTTCCATAACCTTTTATGCTGTCGATTTGTCCACGCACCGCAGCAAAACTCCTTGCGCGGTTCGTTTATACAATTGTCCATCACTAGTTTTGACGAACTGAGCTGAGAGCATTCGTAATGCCCTCTTTTGGCGTTAAACAAGGTCAGCCGGGTATTCTTCGGTGTCTTTGAATTATACAATCGACACATACCAAGGCTCGATCTCATTTTCCTCGATATCGCCAATTGTATTGACATAAGCTGGTGATGATCTTCTTTCGACACACAATGGCATACTGTCCATGTGATCCTGAATATTGATTAGGGGCGCAAATTTTGATAACGCATCGGCAAATTGGTTTTCTTCCCTCGGAAGATGAACGTATTGTACTTCGTCGAAGAGTTTTTCTAATTATTCTACTTTAACCTAATAAGGTGCCAGACTGTTGCTCTTGATTTTCCATGAACCGGTCACATGGTTAATAACTAAAGACGAATCCCCGTGCACTGTCAACTTCTTGTTGTCTAATTTGTTAGCATTGTACAACCCAAGTAGACATGCCTCGTATTCAGCAGCGTTGTTTGTAACGGTGAAGTCTAATTTGATTGAAATTGGTACATGCTCCCCTTTCGGTGAAATAAGTAGGACATATATCATGTATCCTATGCAATTTGATGCTCCATCAAAATATAAGTCACGTCTCATCTTCGATTCTTACAACGTTTTTTTTTCTGGAAATGACCATGTGTCGATGATGTCGGCCTCTTCGATTGGATGATTATCGGCGATGAAATCGCCAACGGTCCTTTTTTTTATTGCCTTCAGTGGTACATATTTAAGATCGAATTCGGAGAACAAGAGAGTCCACCTTGACATTTTGCCATTTAGTACTGGTTTTTCGAACAATTACTTGATCGGGTCCATCTTAGAGTAAACACTCACAGTGTAACTGAGCATATAATGTCTGAGCTACTTTGTCGCCCAGACTAAGGCTAAGCATGTCTTTTCTAATGCCGGTATTTTGATTCATACCCTAAGAACTTTTTACTAATGTAGTAAATTGCTCTTTCTTCTTTATCCACAGTCTGGGCCAACATTGCCCCCATCGCGGTATATGTAACTGTGAAGTATAATGATAATGGCAACCCGGTCACTGGTGGACTTAAAATGGGTGGAGAAGACAGGATCTCTTTTATTCTATCAAAGGCAGCTTAACAATGGCCATCCTAAATGACATGTTCCTTGACTTTCAAATTCTTGAAAATTGGCTCACAAATCATGGTTAATTTGGCAACGAAACAACTTATATACTGAATCCGACCCAGAAAGCCTCGAATTTCTTTCTCGGTCTTAGGATGGGGCATCTCCATGATAGCTTTAATTTTTTATGGATCAACTTCGATGCCATGGTGGCTAACGATGTGACCCAAAAGTTTACCGAAAGTAACCCCGAATGCGTACTACAATGGATTCAACCTCATGTTATAATTCCGCGGTCTTTCGAAACACTTCCGCAATGCGCCAAAATGGCCATTACGCTCTCTTGATTTCACGATCATGTCATCGACATAGACCTCTACTTCTGTGTGCATCATATCATGTAGCAACGTCGTTACTGTTCTTTGATAAGTGGCCCTGACATTTATCAACCCAAATGGCATCTCCGTATAACAATAAGTTCCTCATTGCATTATGAATGAAGCCTTGTGCATATCTTCTTCTGCCATTTTTATCTGATTGTAACCGGCATAGCCATCCATAAAGGATAACAATGTATGATTCGCAATATTGTCAACCAAGATATCGATGTGAGGTAATGAAAAATCGTCCTTCGGACTAGCTTTGTTCAAGTCATGGAAATCCATGCACACGCGGACCTTTCCGTCCTTCTTTAGTACCAGCACCACATTCGCTACCTAATTTAAGTATTCAGACACTTTAATAAATCCAGCTTTGAATTGTTTATCAATTTCCTCTTTGACCATTAAAGACCACTCGGTGCGCATTCTACGTAACTTTTGCTTGACTGGTTTGAAACCTGGCTTGATCGGAATTTTGTGTTCCGCAATTTCCCTATCAATTCCCGGCATGTGTTTGTAAGACCATGAAAACACATCTTTGAACTTAGTCAACAGATTCATAAACCCTTTCTTTTCTACGGGATCTAAGGTACTTCTTTCAGTGCCAGGTACTCCTTGTAGGATCGGATATGTTGAAGCGGATCCTCTGTCCCCATAAATTAAGTGATATCGATAAGCACAAAATTAGTCGGTAACTTATCTTGCATAGCTGTATACCCCCGAGCATTTTCATAGTAAATACTCTCTTCCCGAGACAGCTTCATCTATTCTTCTATCAAATTGAACCTCTTCTCGAACTCGGACTCAAGTGGTGGTGGAGGTGGTGGTTGTAGAGTTTCCACGGTCAGCTTTTATCCACGGCTTGTAGTCGTTCCATCAAAGTAACCAAAGTGTCATTGACTTGTTTCAGAGCTTCTGCGGTAGTCATACTTCTTTTTTGGGTTGGCCTTTCTACAATGAACCCCGAACAAAGATCAGTTATCTAATCAGAATCCCCTGCACAAATAGGACTCGACTCACATCGACACCACTGACTTATCAAGACTTGACATTGAACCTAACCCGAGAATGAGCAACTTGGACTCCCTCTAAATGGGTTCACCATAACGACAGACTGATTTTTTTAAAGCTAACCAAAACTAAACTCGACATGGACCCTAGAACTGATCTAGTTCACTTGTGATGGATCGTAAACCTAAAAACTCGTGTTTTGGGTCTTAGAATCGACATTGGCATAGACTCGGTGTGACTAAACCGTCTTCGAGCCAAACATGGCTCATGGGCTAGAGAAAAACGTTCCATATGGCTAGGGGGGACGTTTTTATGTAGTGACTCGGACCAATTGGTCGACATTCATGACATAGACCCATAGATCAATTTCCGTGACCCAAAACTGATGTGTACTAGACC
Organism: Silene coronaria; assembly: GCA_028566215.1. Lineage (NCBI taxonomy): Eukaryota > Viridiplantae > Streptophyta > Magnoliopsida > Caryophyllales > Caryophyllaceae > Silene > Silene coronaria. The sequence continues at coordinate 7,470 of JAOWBH010159514.1, forward strand.
AAACATGGCTCACTTGAGCTAAAACCAAACATGGCTAACTCAGACAAAACAAAAGCCTAATTGGGCTAAGCTCGACCCGATTGACTCAAACTCTATTCTAGGTTTGGGTTTGGTTTGGGATATGGTTCATCGGAATTCAAAATTGAAAAGGATTGAGTTTAAAAATATGAGCTTTAAACGGGCAGCAAGCCGGCTTATAAAAGGCTTATTTTTTGGTCGGAAATTCTAATCCTACTTTCGATAGTATTTAAACATGGAAAGGTTCTTTTTCAAAAGAGGTGATATCGAAAAATGTTCGGGATTATTCTAATCCTAATTCGGCTGCATTAATGATCTTTTTTCAAAAGAGGTGGTTCGGGATTATTCTAATCCTAAACGAAAATTGGACGAAAAAATTTCGAAAAACAAAGGGGATGACGGTTTGAATTTTCGAAAAAAAAGGACGAGTTTTGACAAAAACTCGATTTGAAAATACGACTCGGAATCCACTTAACAATTAGTCATTCGCATTTTAAGGATGCAATGCATGAACCTAGACTCTTCTAAGTCTCAGTCGCTCTTCTAAAAAAGGGTCTATGCCAATGATCTCACGTTGTTAGGGAACTGAGAACCCACCATAAGCACTGTGCAATATGGCAAGTAGCAGTTGCTAACCTCGGCGAAACCACCTTGATACTTAAATCGGGTATAGTGAATGTCATTTCCCTATCTTGAAATCAATTTAAGAGGAGAAATGGTTCGAATCCTAAAGTCTCAATTGGGTTTATGCATGATTGACATAAAAAAATGCATTCGATTGATATTTCTAATAGCCATTACTTTACTTTTCAAGTTTCACGTCCCCAGCGGAGTCGCCAAATTGTGGACAAGGAAATTCATCCACGCGATGCTTTTATTTCATAAAAACGTTATTTTACTTTTTGAAAAGAGTCGCCACTAAATTTTAGGTGAAATTTAGAATCTAATTTAGTAGAGATTAAAGATTCGTGTGAGATTACGTGTTAGGAAGTTTTAATCAATTTCATTTATAAAAATACTCAACCCCGCCCGTTACAATAACGGTCTCTACAAAGCAAAGCAATGGCTATTTGGTTATGAATCGAATCCAAATATGCAACCATTATTTCAAACCCTAACATGTGACATCAATATTATGTCAATTTAATGCACAATAAACTTGTCATGTTATTTTAACATGAGAATTTTCATTAAACTTATTCTAAGCAAAATAAACATCCAAAAGGGAGATTAGAAGTTTACTTATTCTAGCGGCGCTGCATAAAATTGTTAGCTTATAACAATAATTATAATAAAACCAACGAATAAGCGAATGCGACAAATTGCAAACAATTGACGCAAAATAAGGCCTTAGGCCGAATCAACCTACACGGCCAAAGGGCCAAATTAGGTACATACAATGACCTATTCCAACTCATGTCGGATTCTAGCATATGACATGATTTGTGCATAATTACAATAATTGGAATAAGGCATACACGCAATTAATTCAAATAATTATCTCATAACTACAAATTAATCAAACATGATCGGCAATTGAGAAGTTCTGAATCAAAAGACGGAGCAAATGGGGGAGAGCACATGGCCCATTGTACACGGTCAAATTGGCAAAGACCCATAAATTAACAATTCGCAATTCTAATCATGTGGCGATAATTACAACATGCTAAATTTTCATTATTTCATAATATATAAAATAAAACATGTGAATTGAATTAAAACAAATCAATTAGACATTCTATTTAACAAATTCATACATATGAGAATACAAATTAGAAATCATGCAAAACAATCTAAAGTAATTTAATTAATATTAATCGAATTGCAAATCGTTAAGACCGAGTTAGAAAATCCAATTGGAAAGAGGAGATTAGGACGTGTGGAGTACTAGGCCCTAGGAGTCGATTTTTACCTCTTTTTTAATCTTATTTAGTTGTCGAATGTTAATAAGACGGTGTTAAGAACACGTTCTTATGCTAGCGAGAAATTAAGTGAAAAGAGAGGAGATTCATTAATTAATAGAGAGTTGTCAATTTATTTACAAATTAAATTATTTTTATGTCTAATGAAATCATTCATTCAATTTAAACCACCAATTTAGTCAAATAATTGATTCATTTTATTAAACTTAATTGTCTAATGATGTTAGATAATTAAAATCGTCGATTATCATATTATTACAAATCTATGTCATTAAAAACCCTAATTGTCGAATTAATTCGATAATTGAATAAGATCGTCGATTTAGTCATATTTATCAAATTATAGTCAATTTACAGTCATAAAAAAAATGTGTGATGGTCCGAAAATAAGAGAAAAAATTAGAACTCAATTTCATCGATCTGAAACTCGAATTATTACATATTACATTAATTGTTATCTCTCGATTGTACGATGATCACAAGTAAAGTTTTCGGTCACTTCAGACGAATTATATGCTTTATTTGAGACAACACGAACAAACTCAATTCTAATCTAAGTTCGAAGTTTAATAATTAAAACATACGATAATAATTACAACAATAAAACAAACTAATAATAATTAACCAAAGCGATAAATAACGAAATAAAAAAAGAGAATGGAGGAGTTTTAAGGCACCTCAACTTACATGTATCGTTGACCAATATCTTTAAGTTGTAATCGATAGTAAGAATTTATCCCGAGAGGCCGTCGTCGAAGAAAACAATTGAATTTGTAATTTTGAAACACGAAAAACACGTTCTTTGAACCCGTCCTGCGCACCCAACTTTGAATGCTCACCACGACTTCGTTTCTCAACCAAATCTCGATTGGAAAGATGTTTTGTAAACTAGAAAGCACTAATTTTGAAATTATATAAAGAACCATAATGTTTAAGATGATTTGTGCACGAAAAATGAACCAAAAGTTCGCGACAGAAACTCGAAAACAAAAATTGCTGCTCTGTTTTCTCGCGGCTGTAACGACTTTGTTTTCTGAATTTTTGAGGGTTTGTGAGTGTATATATTAGGGGTATATGGTAAGTATTGCTAAGGTTTGTTCATGTAGGAGAGATATGGGTATTAAAAAGTAGTTTAGAAGGGTAGAAGTAGGGTTTGAGGAAGAGAGAGCAAACGGGTAGAGGATGAGTGTTTGGCTCGGTTTCTGACTAGATTCACTAGGGTTTCTCGATTGAATGGATAGCTTGATGGATTATTAATCTTGCACATAGTCATACTCAAAATATTTATGGATCTATGCATGCAAAAACGAAATGAGAAGAAGGAAGAATGTGTCCTTACATTGATAATTTCGGCAATATAGGGCACCAACCAAGACTCCTTCTTGGTTAGTTCTTGAGCTATCAAATATTGGGAGATCCTCCAAGGTTTCAAGTGTATAAACCCTCCAAAGTAAGCACCAAGACAACCCCCTTAACTATTTGTGAGAGATTTTTCTTTTAGAGAAAAAGAGAGGAAAAATTAGGTTCAAAACCCTAATTTTTCATAGAATGAATTGAGTGTGTTAATGTGTGTTAAACACACTCTTATTTTGGTGGGTATAACCGGTGGGGAGGGGGTGGTGGTAAGCACCAATGGGTGCTCTTGTTCTTACCAAGAAGAGACAAGGCTTCCATTGTGAAGTGTGTATGTCTCACACATTAACACTCCTCAACCACCCACTCACCTTATTTACACGGTTCATTTAAAACCGTGTAACATTTCATTTACGTTTCCGACAATGTTATACGTCACATATGACGATAATAAATCCGTTTTATGTAATCGACATTTAACATTTAAAATGTCGTTACAAAAATATGATTTGATAAAAACAATTACCGATTTATGAAACATAATAAAATGACATGTTTTAATTCGAATTCCAACATTTATGATTCAAATTAATAATTCATTCTCACGACATTCGTATATTTAGTAATAACGTTTCAATTACTAAATAGTATTTTGTCA
>JAOWBH010159525.1:0-31244 GCA_028566215.1 Silene coronaria
GCTAATAGCAGCATTAGCATATTCAATTTGTACATGAAACCATTTTAATTATCCTATAATCTGTTAATTACCAAACACCTTTTCTTAATCTGCCAATTTATTTTGATAGTCAAACCTGCTATTAAAATCTGCTAACCGTATTCTGCTAACATTATCCGCTTTTATAAATTTGCTTCTACTCTTTGCCAAACAGGGCCATAATGTATTTCTTATCATGTTATTTTTCTCACATTGAAAAATAATACAAGTGTGGTGAATATACTACGTATAAATAGTACAATCATCATACATCGGAAGAAAGAATAACATAAGGTGGATTGATCCTATAATTAAAAATATAAGTCATCCTTGAAACTAAGGTATCAAGTATCAACCCATTGATGAGTTTAGCTTCTAAAGTAAAATCATAGCAATAAGATGATCATAAATTCAAAAGGGTATATATTACATGTGCTTTGTGAGAGACCGTCTTACTTTACAATTTATGTGCATATATGTATATAACACGTAAATAAATCGACCACATTTGAACGGTAGGTAGATGGTTCACACAAAATATATAATCATTTGTTGATTGGGGCAGTTGACTCTTTAATTTTGCGCCTATTTTTATATTAATCGTAAGGGCTATCAAAACATTCTAATTCCCTTACACTTATGATGATTAGTGGCTATCAAAACGTCCTGATTCTCTTACACTTATGATAATTAGTACTTGATAAGTTTTTCTTGAATTCGAGGTAGCAAAGTTTTAGAAGTTACGTAATGCTTAGAATCAAGTATATACGTATCAAGAGAGTATAAGAGATTCAATATTCATTTTCTTTAGAATCATGTGACACCCGGTTTTGAATTTCTAAACACTTATTCGATGATAGAAGTCATCCTTAGAACTTAGGTATCAACCCAAAATATTTTTAGTCTCGCTTGTATTGTCTTAGATAGCTCTTAAGAAGTTGTATTATTATCTCCACAATACTGAAATTTATCATTATTTGTTCTTCTCTCATGTCTCAATTACAAAAATAACGTACAAATATTAATCACGTAAATATTTATATGATGTACAACATAAAATATTAATCACGTAAATATTTAAATGATGTCATGATTTCAGATTCTCACTATATTAATGCAATGTTAAGTATCAAAAAAGTATTTTCTACCATATTCATCCCATGTAGTTATTTTTATTTTATTTTATTTGAAAGCGATATTATAATCATATGTAAACAAATGATTATGACTAGAAATAGGATGTAAACATTAAACCCTTATAATTTTTTTTTTTTTTTTTTTTTTTTTTGGCATTATAACTAAGTTAATTACCCCGTTGCAACACACGGGCTTTCAAACTAGTATAGTAATATACTATGGTGTACAGCTTTACAGTTCAATGATTCATCAATTTCACCAAAGGTTTCTTCGTCGGAGTTTGCATGTGGTTTTGCATACCAAATTGTATTAAGATTTTCGCAAGCTATTGTAGCAATTACACAAATAGGATATGAGACTTAAGGATTGGGTGTTGTAGTCTCATATCCTTTGAAGATGACCCAAACAATCTTTGAAAGGTCTTTAGAGAGGGTGTTTTTGCCGAATGTTAACTTGTTTATGTTTTCAGTTGGAAAAGGAAGCTCATGTGAAAGGAGTTCCAGTAGGACAAGCAATCGACATAGAAATTCCCCCTCCGCGTCCTAAAAGGAAACCAAGCAATCCTTATCCTCGTAAGACTGGTGCTGTTTGTTCCCCAAATGCTCAGGCTAGAGCAAAGGATGTGAAACATACACCATCCTGTTCTTCACATTCTTTAAAACAAACAGCAGACTTGGAAAAAGAACCACGATCTGAGGTATACTTCATGCTTCCCTTTTGTCTTATTGACGTTTTACTAGTCTCCTGCTAGACCGTTTTACTCTAAAATTGTGAAAATGGATCCCTCCACAAGGATACCATGACCTTATGTAAGGGAAAGAATGGTTAAGAAAAAACCCCATATTGTGATATGCTTAATTAAGGTGGCCTTAGACAAGAATACATGTTCTTAATCAGTGGCACTTAATTATTGATCCGACGGAAATGTGCTGTCAATGATGGGTAACAAAAAACTTACGCCTTTACTCTCTTCCAGGAAGCCCCATCTCATTTGAGATCACCTTCTAGAGAAACCCCTGCCAGTGTTGCAGAAGCAACAATTCAGTTATCGAATTTGGAGTTTGTGCCAGTGAATAAACCATCTGCCAATCATACGACAAGTGAATCTCATGTTGATGATGGGTCTAACATATATCATAAGCCTGACAAACCCGATTCTGTTGAAATAGTTCAAAATGATTCAAGTGAGATTTTAGTATAGCTTTTTCTGAACTTTTTTTTTTAACAGAAGTATCTACTTTATTGGCTTATTGCCAAAGATTTAAGCTGATAGAGTTAAACTGCCAGGTAGAAGTTTTCCCAGGCATGCTTCGGTTCAGATTCTTGATGGATGCCAAGAGGCATGCAGCCAGGGTCTTTCATCAGATGTTTCCTATCAAGAACCAAGAGGTCAAATGGAGATTGTGGGCCACCCTGAGTTATATAGTAAACCAGCAGTTTCAGGTGCCGTAGAAAGCCGGAACAGCACATCGAGATCCAGTAATCATCAAATGTACCCGGGTTTTCATCTTCCATTTGACCCTTTACCCAATAATCAAGAAGACTATTCCCCATTTCTGCAAATGTCATCGGCCTTTTCAAGTCTGATTGTGTCTTCTCTCCTTCAGAATCCGGCTGCCCATGCTGCGGCAAGTTATGCAGCTTCTTTATGGCCTAGCGCAAATGTCGGAAATTCAGAAAGTTCTATTCCTGGCAACAGAGATGTGTTTGCTCCTCGGTCAATCCATCCAACTCCGAGTATGGCAGCCATTGCTGGAGCTACTGTAGCAGCTGCTACTGCTTGGTGGGCTGCCCATGGATTGTTACCGTTTAGTCCTGCTTTCCATTCTGGGTTCTCATTTCCTCCTGCCTCGATACCTACTACTTTAGGTAATGTTGGCCAGACTTCAGTGGCTTTTGAAGAGAGGGAAGAAAACAAATCCCAGATTCCTGACTCTCAAGTCCAGCAGCCAGAGCATTCAGCTTCGTATTCAGGAAATTCCGGTGTAATAATGGATATTGAAGTAGTAGCCACCAGTCCTAGGGGCGTTTCTACGATTAATGAACATGAACAAAACGAGGGAAGCAAAGGCAAGAATAAGAAACAGGTAGATCGATCTTCTTGTGGTTCCAACACACCTTCAGGTAGTGATGCTGAGACTGATGCTTTGGGAAAGAAGGTAAAGGGAAATGAAGAATCAAATGAAGCTGACGTAAATAATTATAACAGTGAACTTAATGGGCGCCGACTCAAATTTATTGGCAACATACCCGATAACTGGAAAGAAGTCTCTGAGGAGGTAATTGCTCATTCTCATTTCCATTTCTCATATAAGTTGGTCTTGTGCGAGGCGATCTCATATGTGCGAGGCGATCTCATATGTGAGACTAAAGCAATTACTTAGTACGATTATTTCTCATCTAACTACATTGTCAATTGCTTTGTCTAACATATAAGACCATCTCATAAGTTTTTTTGAAATATTCTCATAAGTTTTTGTTTCCCATAAATGGTCATTGAACTGTATTATTTGTCATTCAAAGATGTCTCCCGTGTAATTAAACATCTCAGGGCCGCTTGGCATTTCGAGCACTTTTCTCAAAAGGGAGATTGCCACAAAGTTTTTCACCCCCACCTGATAAAGAACAAGCAATGACCGATGGTGTTGAAGATCAAAGACAAAATGTAAAGGAAAGCAATAAAGAAGCATCACCGTCTCTATTGGATCTCAATAGCAATGCCTGGGAATGTATTTCCAGTAATCAAGGCAACAAGGAAATGGGCTCAATAAGTCAGGGTGATAATCGTTTTTCCCCTGGGAAACTGACAAGTAATAGAACAGGTTTTAAGCCGTACAAGAGATGCTCAGTGGAGGCTAGGGAAAGCAGAATGCTGAACTCGAGCAATCCCGAGCAAGGAAACTGTTCCAAGCGATTACGCGTGGAGGGGGACGCTTCACTCTGACCATCCAGTGTCGTACAGAATATGTGGATGTGGCTGATGCACGTCCTCTGAGGTCTCGTCATTCTCCTGGTTTATTTACCTTCAGTTATTTAAAAAATTTATGAGACTTTTCGTGTTTCGTGTACCATTTCAAAACTGAATTGTTCTATCTTTGTTTCTTTTATCTTTGACGCTTTTCAATAGACTCGAAATCATTGTGTTCATAAAATCTGATGTCACTCCGAATAAATATCTGATATGATCTTTATTTTTTCAACTACTCCCACTTCTATAATTGATACCCGCTCTATCTCATTTATTTGTTTATCTTTTTTTATTCTCATGAATTGTTTTCATCTAAGGTAAATTTATTAAATGAGAGAAATTGAAATGGGTTCGATACTCATATGAGTTCTTGTCGACTGACATTGATGATGGATCAGTGAAATGTGTGCTGGTTTGCGCATCTGAAGAGGAAGTGTCTGCAGCCTCACGGCAGAAAAAGAACTAGAACTTCAATGTTCTCTTGTCGACGAGAGAGCCAAGACTAGAGCTGCAAATTCGGATCAGAAAGCCAACACTACTAAAACGTATCAAGGACGCCTCCATCAAAGTCAAGATAGGATTTCCAGGGGTTGAATCAGTTAATTAAACTCTGGATACAACAGACAGACGAATTCACAATAAAACTAGAAGATCCTGTTTATTAAACTCTGCATGCAAAACCTTATTTGCATCGAGTGGTATTTTATATGCATCAATAATTTATTGGTTTAAACTCGAAGAAAACAAATTAAGATTCAGGAATGGAATATTGGAGAGTGAGAATCATGACTATTAAAATTATGCTCTTCACGATATTAATTTTGGGTTTGACATACAATCGTAAATTTTGAAGGTTATTATGACCGTATTTTAAGGTGTATTCCGAATTTTGGCCGTTAATAATTTCTCTCATTTTAACAAATTAAGATATACGGAATACAATAACAATACCACCATCAGAGCCTTTTAATAAGTTTGTGTTTCGCAGCATGCCATTTAGAAATATTGAAAAAAAAAAAAATGTCTCGGTTCCTTATGTTTAACAACTAAAATGAATTTTCTACTAAGACTATGTTTGGCAAGGCATTTCAGGTACCTGATTTGACCAAGCAACCTGATTTGACTAATACTTGAGGTAGTTGTTTTACCTAGTGCTGTTTGGTAAAGTCATTTCATGTACCTGAAATGAAAAGCTATTCCGGGTAGCTTTTTAAAGTTTCAGGTACCTGAAATGTTATAGTTTACATATTTACCCTTTGTTTGGATTAAAAGATTTGGAGGGAAAGGGAGGGGAGGGAATTGAAAGGACTAGAAATCTATTGTTTGGTTGACAAAATGAGGGTAAGGGATTTGGAAGGGGAGGGAAAATAGATCCCTCCATTTCCTTCCTACAAGGCAAATTATTTTCCCACCAATATAAGCAAGATTTTGAGAGAAAATCACCTTTTTTATTTTCCTTCCCCTCTCTTAGCCTTCTTTTCCCTTCCCCCTCCCCTCCCTTTCCCTCCATTTTTCCTATCCAAACAAAGCCTTAGTGATCATGCTTGGGCTAGTGCATCGTATTCTGTATAAAATTCTCGATTTTTCTATGTCGGGATAAAGAACTTTGTTGATAGAAAAAATAAAATTTATTTTTGAAATATACTTGGTTACGAATCAAGAGAAATGAACGATCTTATCTGAAATGAGAGATGGTTGCCTAGTTCGCAACACATGTGCTCTACCCTCGCCTGAGTCCACCCTGGTTCAACACACATGTGCAGCGTGGGTGGATTCGACCACTCTCTCCTCACTACAACACATAGTAAATACAAGCAAACCACTGAGATCAATGGCGAAGCGGCGGACAAGTAATGCCATAAGGCAAAAGTTGCAAACTCGAAAATTTAAACTATTCATCATTCAAAAAGGGCAAGCACTCATACTAGCCTTCCCTAAATCCACCACTGCCCGAGATAATTTCCAAAGATGATAATATGATGCCAAAGAGTGGACAACCACAAACAAATCACTAACCCAAATTTGTAAGAATCCCACGCAAACATCTGTCACAACTCTTAACAAACATAACAAATATAGATTTTCTTCAAATCGGCAAGTTCATGTTTGATGTAAGGGAGGTTCAACTTTATTTTAGTGCCCTATAAGTCCTCTAATAAGGGCACCTAGGATATACTCTTCATAAACTTTTGATCATTAGTTAGCTACCAATCTACCATTCCATGAATCTCTCCCCCTTAAAATATCTCTTCTAAAACATCTTCTTTTGGTCTCCTAACACTTCCATTATCCCATTACAATCTTTGTGTTTTCAGGTACACACACAATGCTTTTCTCCATCGTGATTTAAGTTTTGTTCATGTAAATGTCAAATTATTTCTCATTTATCGTATATAAACCTCGCCTACATGAATGTATCTATATTCAACTCGAGTTTAGATGTTGAAATCAATAGTTTTCATAGACGTTAATGATATATTGTATTGTGATTGTCTGAGAATTACCCGTAATGACTTTATCAGCTAAACTAATTGATATCTATATTTAATTCAAGTTTCAATGTTGAAATCTAAAATGTCAGACATTGTTGTTATTGTACATGTTGTGAGTGTCATGTGACACATCCTTTATAATAAAAACAAGTTTGATGTGTAATTTTGGTTACATCAAATGTACACTATACAATTCCCTATTGGCTAGGCACATACCAAAAAGGAAAAGGGTAAAAAAAAACATTAATAAGATGACTAATTCATAATCACAAATTTACATACAGAAATTAAATGGCTGAAGAAAATGTTGCAAACGAAGAAACAATGGGCGTCAATTCACCACGACGGCCAGCACGTTTGAACGACCGGATTCTATCGTCTTTATCCAGGAGGTCGGTCGCAGCCCATCCTTGGCATGATCTTGACCTTGGTAAAGTTCAAATAAAAAAAGTATAGTTTAATGAATTTTATGGTATTGGTTTAAAAGTTAATGAAAAATGGTTGCAACTTCTATAATTGCAGGACCTGAAGCACCAGGGACCGTCAATTGTGTAAGTTCTTGATCAAACATATACCGAAAATAATAATTATATCATCTAGTACTTCATTTGTTCCGAAATTAACTTTTTGTGTTCAATATGGAATAAGAATTTACAAGTCGTTTTTGCTGCTTGCGTACGAGGTGGTTCAGGTTATTGAGATCTCAAAAGGGAGCAAGGTCAAATATGAACTTGACAAGAAAACCGGAATGATTAAGGTAACAAAACTTCTTCAAAAATGACAAGTACGTAAATATTGCAGGAAATGTGCTGACATTTTTAACTTATGCTTGTACATTGATAGGTTGATCGTATCCTATATTCATCAGTAGTCTACCCTCATAATTACGGCTTCATTCCTCGCACATTATGTGACGATAATGATCCTCTCGATGTCCTCGTCCTCATGCAGGTACTTCTATTTTACTTATGAAATGGGCAATATTCTTTGTTTTCGGAACCTATATTTTCAAAACATGAGGACTTAAATCAGCTGGTAAATGATTGTTCTGATTCAACTAGAGGTCTCGATTTTGAATCCTGAAAATACAGCAGTGCTAATTGCTAAAGATTTGCAAGGGAGAGCTCTATGGCTCTACCCAGCTCAATCCATTAAAAAAACTCATCTTCGAGTGTTTTGAATTAGATCGTGTTTTGAAATCAAATAAAGTGGATTTAGCTTTCAATATTTAGTCGTAAGCTGTCGGTTTTGTAGCAAAATGAATCAAATTTAAGTTGCTTAACATCCTGACCACTTGACTTTTTTTAGGGTACTAATGCTATTGAAAACTATGATAATGTACAGGAACCAGTCGTACCAGGTTGTTTCTTGAGAATTAAGGCCATCGGACTGATGCCCATGATTGATCAGGTACGGTATTGTCTAGCTATTTCCTACAGCAGACTCAGACACCGTCTCAACATTTTTGCAAGACTGATCCATTTATCAACCAATTATCCATCAATGTCCCACAGCTTCTATGCCTTGAGATACTCTTTTAAGAGACTGATGGAAACTTAAATGGTGCAGGGAGAGGCAGACGATAAGATCATAGCAGTTTGCGCTGATGATCCTGAGTACAAGTATTACAATGACATTAAGGAACTTCCTCCCCATCGACTTGCTGAAATTCGACGTTTCTTTGAAGATTGTATCCTTACACTTCTTATACTTTTGAAGTATTTGCCGACAGAAGTAGAATCTAGGACTTAAACTTCTCTATAATTTCAGTAACAGCAGATATATTCAACTTAATAAAATAATTTTATGGCCGTAGAGCAATTGCTTCTCTTTAACAAAGTAACTAGACAAGAAAAATGAGAACAAGGAAGTTGCTGTCAATGACTTTCTACCCAAGGATTCCGCCTATGAAGCAATACAACACTCAATGTAAGATCTTCACTCCCAACACTACTAACATTCTCAGTCGTTCTCGTTGCTACATTCATCCCTCTCTAATTTCTGCTGCTTCCTAGTACATATTTCCTCGTTAATGAATAACGACCGTGTGCAGAGATCTATACTCGGAATATATCATGCACACATTGAGGCGATAAACCGCCTTATGCAAAGGGTCCAATGTCGATACATCACCTTCTTGTCGATTGGCCAAGATCCTTCGAGAAGAATCTAGTAATTTACCACCTATGAAGTAAAAGTAAAGCACCCCTGTGTTTTTCTGCAGCAGAGATGGCAGAAATCGTAGTTGTAATATTCAACCTCTTTTTCCTCCTCTGCTCCTAGGAATATAATTATTTACTACTCTGTATATTTTTAGTTTTTGAATTGTGAAATGAGACTAACTATACTATCATTCATGTATACATTTTGGTTCAATTAGAGAAATCAATATATGCTTGCTTTTAGCAATGTATTACTCTGTACTAAAAAATCATGAGCCCACCACAATCATTTGCAGCGACACTAAGGGCATCCCTATGGCAATTTGCCTACATGCAAAAATCAGCGAGTTCCACAATTCTACCATACATTAAGACTTAAGAGGCTACTAATCTACAACAAATCCTTGAGGGGGATCATGAATCATAACTAACACTTCGGCATTTGGGATTATGGGGTACTAAATTGGTTGCAGTTAGGGTTAGGAAAGGATAACATATTCAAATTCAAAACGACAATTCCTAAAGATGCAATCTAACAACCAGTTTGATTTCTGACGTTTTGTTAGACTCTGAAAGAGTAGGTGATGTCAAATCTTCATTCCTATAGCCTATAGGTATCAACAGTTTTGATCGTAACCATTCTAATATTAAAAAAAACTCAGCAAGTATCAAAAAGAAAAGGCTTTGAACCAACCAAAAACACAGTGATGTCATTGAGAACATTTTTTTTCCATTGCACATTATGTTTAGAAAAGCTATCAGTATGTAAAATAACAGAAAAGACCTGACAAAATGTGACCAGGCTCTACAATTATGTCATACCCCAATAGATTTGCCACAACAACCCATGGGTAAAGTTATAGGAAGAACCTCCTCCGACTGGTATCCATCTCCGGCTGTTAACAAACAAAAGGCAGGGTCATCACAACTGTAACAATGTAATATATGCAACACAGAAGAGAAAAGGAGGCTACCTTATGATTCCATTCGAATTCGCCACCTTTAGTATCAAATGTCCCATGCTGAAGACTAACTAATTTCAAGACAAAACGAGGACCGCATTCCTGCATGAAAGGATAAAACTTTTAAGTTTATCTCTAGACCTACGTCAAACCATAGAAAGACGCCAAGAAAAGGAATTACTACCGCTAAGAACTTGGACAAGGGAAGGTAAGTGTGTGTTGTTGGGTTGGGAACGATATAACGCTCATGCAAAATAGCCAAAATCAAAACTACAGTTAAAAGAAGGCTAAACAGCCATATCACGTCAATTGAGCAGGGCCAGGAACGAGGGATAGCCACTGAATAAGGGAAATTGAGGGATTCAAGATGAAAAAATGTTGAGCTAACAAAAGTGTGCCTTAAAAGCATATGTTCTAGTAACAAAAGCAAAATAAGAGGGGAGGTAACAATATAGGAGCCACATACCTGAAGACGAGCAATCACCTTCTTTCCTGCTATGAGTTCCTTGTCCTTGTTCTTTGAGTCTGTGTTCTTTGCTTCTTTGGCTTCAAAGATATACCTTATGTAGTAGAAAGACACAATGGTTAACAAAGCAGAATTAATGTCAGATGCAATTCCATCTAAATTAGAAGTACCTATGATGGCGGAAGAAGATATAGTCCCGCTGATTATGAAATGTGACAACTCGCCGACCACGAAATTCCGGGTTTTGTGGAAATAGAGACTGCATCATCCTGCGAGGAACACATAAGGAGAAGAATAATGAGATATACCACCTGGTAACTCCGTACTGGAAAATTTTGAAGTAAAGAAACAATGAGTATGAAGGAAACCTTCCAACACGACACCCAAGTCTTGTTGTAAAATTATTTAGAACCAGCTCAGGCCAATGGCTGGTTGGATTACCATGACCCTGCAAAACATAAGAATCAAATGAGCAAGAGCGCTTGAAAAAGAAGCTCTGCATGAAAACATGGTCACTCCATAAACCGTAACACAACAAGACCAAAGAAGCTTAACAACCAAGTTGCCAAACCACATGAACGACAAAATACGCTTTCCAATGACAAATTTAATTTTACAGAAAAGCTTGTGAAAGACAGCTAGTCAGCTACTGTTCGAGATGCTTCACGTGCAACTTAGACTAGTGAATCAGTACAGGAAACACAGGAGTCCGGTTCTCAAAAAGCATCAACTGGCTTACAAGGAACAGAATACCAGCCGAATAACATGGTATAGATTCTATAACAAGCACACCATATCATAGTAAAATAGTGTGCCTCATATTAGAATAAGCAAATGTTTAGTATCTAAAATATGGTTGGTAATGAAAAAATTATAGCTATGACTAAACAAGTCCAGAGTACATTATATAACTTTTGCGTTTCAACAACCTGTCCATGGCGGAGCAGAGAGAACAAAAATAATTCACGTATTATGTATCCAGAAAAAAGACATATAAATTAAAAATAGTGAGACACAAATTATCCAACTAACCTTAATATCCTTCCGTAAAACAAGCTTTGAAAGCTTAAAATGCGCCGTAGGTCCATCAGGTAAACCGATAATTAACAGAGCATCTACAACCAAGATATACCAACAATTACAATTGTGCAGATTATGAACGATGCAATTATTTTATAGACAGGTGCACAAGTTAGAGAAATCAGGAACACAAGAGCATTGTCTACAAGGAAACTATGTTTCAACTAACCTGGTTCTCTTCGGTTTGTGTGGACAACAATAAGGGAAGTATAGTCCTTCTTAGTCGCATAAGTTACAATCTGGACAGATATAGAAAAACATATCAGATTTCCAAGAGATACAAAACATACATGCTTAAGTCTGTTTCCATAATGTAAAGGAAAAAAGTATTACCTTCTTCAAATCATAGGTTCCTCTCTTATAATACTCGGAATTAGGAATCACTTGGAGTAGCTCTTTAATAAAATCAGGTCCCCTCTGTTGATTATGCAAAGTACTGAATTAACTATTACGCGTTCAATTTGAGGAAATTGTCCGATAAATGATGAACATGGGAACGAATGAATATATGCATAACATCACAGCTAGCAAACAAACTACCGGAAACATGAAATGAGAAAGCAATTCTTTTCAAATCACAACTAATCAATATAGAAAATTAAAAATATCAAGACATAATGCACAGACGAGCCATAACACTGTCTACATAATGATCCATTTAACTAGCTGCCTTCAATTCAAAACCGCAATGTATAACGCAAAATACAGTCAATGCACTCAATCTACTAAAACAAAGCTACCATCTTCAACACATTCTAGGCAAATCAATCACAAAAGACTGCGGAAATTAAAGAAGAAAAAGATGATTACTGTGGAGTGAAAACGGCAGGTAGTGATCAAAACTTTAGGGGTTCTCTCTCCTTTCAAAACAGTGCTAAATTCATCCGTCTCAATCTCCGCAAACAGCTGCAAACATCCAAAAATTCCTCAAAAATCTACTTCAAAACTGCAGAAAACTCAAACCAATGCAATATAGGACACAATCAAAATGTCGAAAGCGAACCTCTTCATCATCAGGCTTGCAAACAGTTTCATCAGCTTCTCGAGTATTCTCAATAGTACGAGGAACTTGTCTCGCCGGCGGCTGCAAATCAAAAAAGTAAAAATACATCAAATTCGACCGTTAAATCAACAAAACCTAAAATCAAACGGTAATGAAAATGAAGAAAAACCTCTTCGCCGAGTTCAACAGCGCGTTTTTCGGCGGCATCACGAGCTTTAACCTTCTTACGCTTATCAACTTTCTTCTGTTGTTTGAGTTTAGAGTGAATTTCCGACCGTTTTTGCTTGTTTTTAATCATCGACGGTAAGATTAGCGACGGTTTTGAGTCGTGAGTTGGAGTGTCAGGTTTAGAAGAGAATGAATCTTCGTTTTCGCCATTGTTGGAGTTTCTGAGTTTCTTGTCTCTTCTCCTTCGTCCGCCATCGTCGTCGGAGTCATCTCCTTGATCTCTATTCCTTCGTCTATCGCTTCCCATGGCGGAATTGATGTTGCAGTGACGGAGATTTTGGGGTTTTTTTTTTTTTTTTTTCTGGGGTAAGGTTTTTGTTAGGTTAGGGTTTTGGAGTTTGGATACGGGGTTTGATTCGCTTGGGCTATTAGATATACCCGACTATTTCAAATGGGTGTTATGTTAAACGGGTCTGAATTTTCTGTCACATTTCCGTCCTCCATCTCGCAACACATTAGTAGTCCATAAAAAATAATCATTACATGATGGGTTAGAAGAAAAATATAGACATAAGATAAGACACGAAAATGAGACAAAAGATCAAGTTTGGTGTTAAAAGAAGACGATAGTTACCATGAATATTCAACAAAATTATGTATCAAAGACGATAATTCAAGCAATATAGAGTCCTATTGTTATGTATAGTAAAATTTTCAGGTGAGTTATGTTGATATGTAATCTTATACTCTAGCAGTCTATTTTTGACCTAACACAAATTCAAGCGAATTTTCAGAAGCATATTATACAACGGACTAGTTTTTTACTAATATGGATCATGATTTTTTAATAGTTATATCCATTTTCACATTTGTTAAAACCACCTTATAAGAGACTAATTGTTGACAAAGCTAATTTATGTAAAAAAAATCATTTCCTTTATTGTGGTTTATTGGGTTACATTTTTGTTAGGCACAAAAACTAAAAAGACAAGATGAGACAATTTGGCGATATTATTTCTGGCATAATTTCAGTTCAACTCAACTTTATTTAGTTTAGTTCAAATTAACTCTTAATTCAATTTCATTCGATCCGGCCCAACTCTATTCAGTTCAATTCAGCTCAACTATATTCAATTTAGTTAAACTCCTTTCAGCCTAAAAAACAGGGCCTAAACCGTTTTAACATGAAGACGTGGCATTAGATATAGTGTTCCCCACCCCAATAGTCATTCAACTTGTAACAAATCTTCATGCCATTGGTTACGATGCAAGTAGGTGATAGATGTGCGAAAGGATGCACAATTGCACATCATCATGTCTATTGAATATTGTTTTCCACAAAAGTAAATAATTTGACACCAATTAGGGAGATGGTCTCGTAATAAATTATTGTCGAAGCATTTTACAGAAAACTTATGATTATATGTTAGCGTACAAGAGTTAGGACGTACGATTAACTGACTACGTTTAACAACATAGACGTTCATACATCAAAACAAACTAACAAAAACATCTTGTGTTGGAAGTGGCTTGAGTAACATCTCCTGTGGCCACAATTGTAGTTGGAGGAATTCCATTGCATTCTATAACACCGGGCGTTTTATTCATACTCGCTTCTGCTCCATTGCTTTTACCCCATAGAAGAATATATAGACCGCAAACAACCAAGATAGACCCTATAACACTGGTAAAAAAACAAGGAAATTTTATAACATATTGTGATGGTAGAGTTGGTACAATCTTCTTAAATAGCTATTAAATTTTGGATATAAGCATCCTACTATTAGTTATTTTTAGAAACTTGATAAATAATGTTTTAAACTAGGAACTCATTTTGAACTTCTAGATTTTACCATGTACTTCATCTGTCCCATCATTTGTTTACCCTTTTTAATTGTTTATGAGAGGTATTTTAATCAAAGGTAAACAAATGACTCGAAAGTAGGGAGTACTATGTATTATGTAGAAGGACGGCATTATCGAGAAAATTGATAAATAACAAGTGGAAGTGACAAACCTTCCAAAATAAATTTGTTCATGAAACAAGGTTAAATCCATTATCATTACAAAAATCTGAATGAAAGGGCTGAATGCTGCTGTGAAGACAGGTCCCCTTTGTTCAACACACCATGATATCCCAACATAGCAAAGTCCTGATCCAATAATTCCCTGCATTTAACATCATCATTATCAGTAACAAACTAACAATATGTATAGCCTTGTACTCGTACAAGTGACGGACCCAGGATTTACATTGTTGGTATGCTACATTAAACATTCAGTGTTAACACCCTAATTTTAGCAATTTTTTCGACCTACTTACTACGAAAATGTTCTTTAATTTTGTTTTCCATAATGGGTGCACAAACCCCGGTCCGTCATTGCCTACTAACTCTGGAAAGTTTTATATACTGCATTAGAAAATGATATCTTTAAGGTCCACAAAAGGTAGTTTCTGAACATTCCTCCAGGCATATGGTAATAAAACATTATTGGCAGATTGATGACAGTGACTAAATAAATATAGGTCTTTTATTCAAGTCCATAGAAAAAAAAAGGCAATTTTGATAGTTTATACAATGTGGAAAAGGGGTTAGGCACATTCAACAAGTAGCACATCAACTTGTTTCATTACAGGAAGTTTCCTGTAGTTGTAAGTTTGAGCTATTGTGAGTAAAATTGGTCCCAGGTCCGAATACCCCTTCCCGAAATTGTACAGATCTTTCCGTCTCCTATTAGACATTACAGAAAAGCATCTTTGATTTGATTCAACTACTGATAAACGTGTGTCTTATATAATAAGGAAATTAGAGGAGTCAATTCATACTTACAGCAAAAAATACAGTGAAAATTTCCAGCTTCCCTCTGAGAATCCACAAGCTGAGATCTCTGTTGATGGCAAAACAAAGAATAGCAGACTGAACAGCACCAAAAGCAGACATAAGAGTTGTGCTTGTGTATTTGCATGGGTACTTCTTGCCAATTCTTGCTTGTAAAAGAAACCATGCAGCCCAACACAATATGCTTAGCACCAGGAAAATTGATCCAAAAATCCAATTTCGCGGTTTGTCAACGCCAGCAGCATGATTTGAACTATTACCATGGCGTGTATGGTTCAGTGGAAATCCTCTGTAGAATATCAGCAGTAAAGTTCCACCAAGACAAATTAGTGAGCCTGAGACTTTAGCAATCCCACTTTTGCTTCGTAAGTTGATGTTCTCCTGCCTGAAAAACCGTAATGCTTTTAAATTGATGTCCGTTATCCTACTTCTCCATCTCTCTCAGTTAATAGTTACGTTTGCTTTTGTATCGTTTTTTTTATAATGTAAGCAAATATTACATTTATTCTCCACCACAAAAAATAACACATTACTAAGAACAAAAGCATAAACCAAATATCATATTCGAGAGCCCAAGAAAAAAGAGTCATTGGGTACATTAGAAGTGGAAAACCTTAACTTACCTGAGTGGTAAAGCAAGAAGGAAAGTGAACACAGGAGTCATATTGATAAAGGCAGTTGAATACGCAGCAGACGTATACTGGATCCCGATGAGAAATAAGTACTGAGTAAGTGTTGCCCTGAAAACACATATCATGGCCCTTGAAATGATATTCAAACATAGAATAAGCTACAACAACAACATCAGAGCCTTAGTACAGAATAAGCTACAAAAACACTTTCTTTTTGTCGTAAAACAAAGTACCCAAGTGTTCGACCGACTCGGAGTAAAACATGTATACATGCAGGACTACAGGAATAGTCCTTACCCCATTAAAGCACTGAAGAAGAGGTGGAACAGGATTGATGTAGTGAGCTTCGAGCCGCTTTTCCTGCAACATAGGTATGACATCAACTGAATGCTTCTTAATATGTACATATTTTCTGTTTTGTATCGAGTTCTCTTAAAAAAAGCTAGCAAATAAGCATAAAATTACCTTTCACAAAAGTAGGCAATGGGCATTAGAAAGATTGCACCAATGATCAAACGGTACGTGACGATGACTAACTGACTGTCTCCCTCATTAAGAACTTTCTTAAACAAAATGTTCAATACAGCCATCACAAAATAAACAGCCAGAATCACGATAACAGGCTTCCATTTCTGACATCCCGTTACCATTTGAAAGGTTAGGGCTTTCTCCTTTATTCTTTACTGTATTTGTCTAAAGAACAATGCTTAAGGCAGATTGTTGATGCAAATGCATTTATATAAGATCAAGAAAGGAAAGGATTAGACATCCACAATAAGGCCACGTCGCCTCACTTACTTTTTTAAGGAAGAATTTTGGCTTAACACATACTCACTCCTCTTTCAACTACTTTCGGGTTGATTCTTCCATAGGACTTGATGTCACATTTCACACGCCTTCGTCATAGTCCTCTGTCACAAGTTGATCACATAGCATAACTGTAAATTCGTCTCTTCCTAAGCACTATGAACATAAATACACATCATTTAAGGATTAATCTCAAAAAAACAACCAAAAGTATTCCACTCGAGGTATCACTGTCAAACTATCAGTTTCATAGTACAGACAAAAAAACACATATCTTGTAATTGGTTATGACTCATCAACGATTAATGCAAGCGCCATGTTAAAAAAAAAAAAAAAGCAGTGACAGGCAAAGGGTGAGACTGTGAGGCGGAGTATAAGCTACTACTCTTATAAATATCATCACTGTTGATCTTAAACTTTATACTTACCGAATTGGGAAAATAGAGTGTAATGCAAAACAAGGCATGTCTTTTTTTTGCATGGAATCATATTCTTGAAAAGATAACGGAATGAGCAGCACCCTTATACACTATAAGCCAAGCAAGAATAATCTGTCATGTCTAATATGGAGTAACATTTCGAAACCACTTCACGACATTCTAACAGAGATCACACTTTTACACAAGCCAGAATAAATATTTACGCTCGCTTTAACTTCCTGGGAAATTACTGCTCTTTTTCCGTATGAACGACAAGCATGTTCCACAGACGAAGATTTGACCACTGCAAGGAGAGGAATAAGCAAAGAAGATGAGGATATAAGGATCATCAATTAAAATAATAATTCTTTTTTGTACACCTACATGATAAATAATTGTTTCAAAGTGTCTTTAGTGGGGGCGCCTGGAACAAATCATTGAATCCTTTTATGGATTTTGTTGTCTTTAAGAACCTTTTTCACCACTTGTGTAAATAACGTCTCACAAGTTAGAAATTATGCAGAATAAAACGGAAGTGAAATAACTAATCAAAATGCTGAATCCTGTGCTGTTGATATGAGGACATTCAGCACAATTTATGAGAGCCGTTATTTGGATGCGGCTACAACCTACAGGACTCACCAAAATATCAGATTTTCGCCCTAAAATGAAATGTCAAGTGTCTAGTATGGGTGCTCGAGTAAACATAGAATTAGAGTCCGTCCCTGCTGATTGGGATGTTATGTACTGAATGAATGATTTCCAGTGATTTGGGTTCTTTTAGTGCATGATGAAGTAGGAAATGTTTGCTACTGAAAGCGTGTGTGAATGTCTAGACTCTAGACTGCTAGGCGAGGACACAATGTGCCATAAATGTTGCCCTACAGTGACTATGACTTGATTTGGACTTTATCTCACTTTAACACAGCCGCCCGAGATGGTCTCACAAAGCTAATTTTTGAAGGTTACAAGTCCCGCTTGAGACACCTTCCTTGAGTCATCCTGGCACAATTGCTTGGAAACTCTCAAAAGCCTCCCAGGGGACACACATGATCACAACTGATCCAATATAAACAACAAAGTGGTGTGTTAAGTCATCGTCGAGTTTTAGTGGCAACAGGTCATACAGCAATAGACGGCTAACTAGGGCACTTATGTACCATACAAGTATTTCTAGATGAGTATGAGTTGATTTTGGTAACTTCATCTCCTTCTGCCACAATCGCCCCAAATTTTTGTCGTAAAGATGATGCTGAAGGCTTTAAGTCAGGCGGAGACATATTCCCAATCATCTTGGCAGAATTACTTGATAATTCTCTAAAATCCTCCACACATTGGACGTGGAGATCATGTTTGATCCAATATAAAACAATAGAGTTGTGTGTCAAGCCATCTCCCAGGTCTTAGTGATAACCGTCCAAACACCTCTAGAAGGCTATATCAAGCACTCATGTCCAATAAAGTAGTCCTAAGGCGACTATGAGTTAATTTTGACAAGCTCATTTTATCTTGGCAGAACTGTTTGAAAATTATCGAAAAGCCTCCTAAGGACACACATTGGGTCTCGAGATCACAGTAAATTCAATACAACATTACCACCATGCCTCAAAGGCTCCCAAAAATAGCAGGTACGAGAGGAAGGGCTGGGGGGAATGTACAGTAATGGTAATGGGTTGACTCACTGCTAGACGGCTAAACCAGTCATTCATGTGTTGTAAAAGTAGTCCCCTGGCGACTATGTGGTAATGTTGGTAAGCTCATCTCATTTTGACACGGTTGCTCGAAATGGTCCCAAAAAAGCCCTTTTGAGGGCTACATAAGTCATACCCGAGACAACTTAATCATTTTGGTAGAATTGGTTGAATATTCTAGGAAAGCCTCCAAAAGGAGGTATACATACATAAGGTGTGGGGATCACAACTCCACCAATATAAGAAAAATAAAGTGGTGTGTTAAGTCATACAGTATTCAATATCTAGTGGTAAAGGGTTTAAGCATTGCATGGCTAAACTGAAGCACTGGTATGCCATAAAACTATTTCTATGGTTAAGTATCAGTTGTTTTGGCAACCACCAAATTGCTTTCTAATTTCTAAAGAATCGGAGGAGTGTTCTACTACCTCCGATTATTTAGAATTGTCCCATTTTTCAAGATTTGTGAGGAGTATTTTAATCAAATGGGGCAATTCTAAAGAATCGGAGGGAGTATCATATAAAAACTCAGGATATTCAGAGTAACCTGTAAGGCTACTACGAAGTAATCTAGCTAATGTTACTCAGATGGGCGAGTGATTGAGATGATTTCCGCGCAGCAATCAGGAATGTGCATCAAATTCGGATACGGTCACCGAAAGCCACAACCATACCAAATTTACAACTACAGGAATTCAAAATACCTCCCAAGATACATAAAATTGTATTAATGCCACTTCTGTCCGCGGTCAGAATGCTGATGGTCTAAAAATGCTTTCATCTGCACCTAATAATAACGATCATAGTACTCAAAACACCATCAGACAATCTTCTTCAGAAATTTGTTAATTCATAAAATTAAATGCCCACATTATACGAAAGTTGGAGTGATGGGGATAATACGCGTTAACATTATTTAAGTGTTTGTCTTAAGTTAAAAACGGTCTTAAACACGAGTATGGGAAAAGTAGATGGTAAAAAAAGGAGACTCACCACCAATTGGCGCCATAGTGGCGGCCATATCAGTGAAATGCCAGTCTTCCTTAGAACACCACTGCCAATTTTCGGCGTCAAAAATAATCATGAGAAAACCTTAAACGCCATAATGATGTCAATATAATCACCATTTTTGGACCTCAACGGATTATAGTTGCCGGAACTCCTGAAGGGTGAGTTGCATAGTAGTACTACGCCAGCATTATCGGCACAGCCGGACAGTACGGTTGATTTGTTACTTTCCCGGTGTACCGGTTCATTTAAGTGCAGTCGGGTTTAATACCGAAATAGTAATTGACCCGTGATTGATATAATACAGTATGTCAAATGGGTTGGGTTTCGTGTTAGATCGGATTAGAGTCAGAATACGGCTAAAAATAGTTTCTAATGAATTTTTTCCACCCTTTTTAAAAGGGCGTGCTTTTTCACATACGGATTTTATTCCTTCACATATGTTTTTTTTACCTTTTTACCCTTGTCATTTTTTACATTCCTTTCCCAATTGATTTTTTTTCTCCTTTCCTGCCGCCGCCACCGTCACCAGCACTTGCCCCAGTCGGAAAATTTCCGTTCAACCCATGGCTCCGGTCGCCGTCCAAACTGTTCCGGCGACAGTGATTTCTCTGCTCCGGCACAGCGTACACACTACTTTGTAATTTATGGTTCAGTTAACTTATTGTTGGATAAAAAATCGTTCAGAACGTCGTACTTCCACGAATTGATAGATTTAGTGCCCTCTTATTGATCCTAGTGGCACTCCACGGCCTTGAACCCATCAGCAATTCAGCATGTTTTATCTTGTGCAGGTTAATGATTTAGGTTTTTATTTCATGATTTTGTGCGAAATTTGCTACGTAGTCCTTTTGATTTGTAGTCATTTGCCCTTTTGATTTGTAGTCATTTGCCTTTGGGTATGAGTTGACAACATTGTTGCCATTCTTTGCTTCCCCGACTCCAGCCACCATAACCTAGTGCCAGCCATTGTACCAGCTAACCACCATCACGCACCGCAGCAGCGACGATTCACCATCTAAACCATCACGCCTTCCACCAACCATAAACCTAATTGATAATAACTGATAAACAAGTTGACAAAATAATTCACTAATTGACAAGCCCTAATAATTTCTACAAAAGACATTAATAATTGCTAAACAATAAAACTAGTACACATTATTCAAGTTTTTAGAATTACAAGTTTGTGACGGATACCGTTTTCTCTCACAAAATACCCATTTAGGGGTGAGTGGGAAGCACATGGGAGTGTCCCACCTTGTCCCCTCTCTCCCTTTTGTGAGAGGCTTGTGACGGGAATAACCCGTCACAAGCAAGACTTGCTGTTTTAGAATAATAAGATTTGATTTTAGAGAAAAAAGGCATGTAAGACTTAATTTGCCTAGGTTTAGTAAAAGGGTATGGAATGGAACGTTAATGAAAAAGTGTATGTGAAAGAGTAAAATCCGTATGTGAAAAAGTAATTCCGTAAATCGGGGTCGAAAAGAAATTTGTTTTAAAACTATAGCATATTATATTCAATGCTTACCTCGATTTCGAATATAAATTAAGTTATTTTAATAATTATTTTATTATTCTTTTCATCTAAAAAATATAATTATTTTATTATTAAGGATTATGAAATTGACATAATTTTTGAACTATTATTTCAAATATAATTTATAATTTTAATATTTTAATAAAATTTTTGATTTATTTTTGACCCAATGGGACATTTCGGATGTGGGTTGAGATTTTCGGTTTTGACCTTGGAAAAGACGGGCCAGGGTCAAATCTTGACAGATTTATTTAGGAGGTGTGGAGTATACGCCCCTTTAATCAAATCATCGAGTTTATCACTTTATCGGTTGTATGTATGTTATATTAAGGAAATTTTTACGGTCTTCATGTCAGCCCTTGTCGATGGATCTGGGGAAAATGAGAATTGAATAAATATATAGAAATAGAAATTGTGTTCCAATCAAGGAACACAAAATTGACTAAAACATTGGAGTAAATTGTAGCTTGATATTGTTCCTTGAAATTGCTTTAAAAATGATATGACAAAGTTTAGCTAGTAGCAACTAGCTTAATATTTGGAGATGCTTAATACATCCAAAACAAACTAACAGTTACATCTTGAGCTGGGAGTGGTTTGAGTAAATATCGGATGCGGCGACGACTGTAGTTGCAGGAATCCCATTGCATTCAATAACATCAGGTGCCTTACTCATGTTTTCTTTGGCTCCATTGCTTTTTCCCCAGAGAAGAATATACAAGCCACAAACAACCAAAATGGATCCTATAACACTGGAACAAAACCAAGGAAATATTATAACATGTCATGACAGTAAAAAGGTTACCGGGTGAATCAGGTTGAGTAAGATTTTGAGTTGAAATTTTAAACTATAATTCATTTAGAACTTCCAGATTTCACCGCTTCACCGCATCCTGAACCTGAAGTAGATTTACATTGTAAAAAATACTGTATTGACAAAGAAAAAGTGAAAGTCACAAACCTTCCAAAATAAATTTGTTCATGAAACAAGGTTAAATCCAATATCATTACAAAAATCTGTATGAAAGGGATGAATGCTGCTGTGAAGACTGGGCCCCTTTGTTCAACACACCATGTTATCCCAACATAGCAAAGTCCTGATCCAAAAATTCCCTGCATTCAACATAGCAAAGTCCTGATCCACAGTTAATTTACTCCTACGACAACAACATTACCCTAGTGCCTTAATAGCTCCAACAAATTACGGGTAGGGGTTGGAATGTACCAACCTTGCCCTTGTGTAAGCAACAAAGCGTCTTTTACTCCTACAAACTCGTAAATTAAAGTAATGACATTGGATCTTTAGAGAATTGAATATCTTAGAAAATTATGTTTATAAGGTCCACAAAGGTAGTTTCTGAAGATTTCCTCCTGTCATATGGCACCATCATTATTGGTAGATTGACAGTGATTATATATAATTAAGGTGTTTTATTCAATTCCAAAAAAGCAAATTTTGATTGTTTATATAATGTGAAAAAGGGGTTCGGACCCCTTTAACAAATAGTACATCAACTTGATTCACTAAATGAAATTTCCTGTAGTTGTGAAGTTTGAGCTACTGTGTGTAAAATTGGTCCCAGAACTGAATACCCCTTCCGAAATTGTACAGATTTTTCCGAACATCTTCTACTGAGTTACATTTCCCTGCAGTGGTTCAGTTTGAGCTACTGGGTAACTTCGGCCCTAGGTTCGAATTCTCCTTACCTGAATTGTGCATATCTTTTCGCCTCATGTTTGACATACAGAAAGACCTTATTTCAGGGTGTATAATATGGAAATTAAGGGAGCGGAATCTATACTCACAGCAGATAATACAGTAAGAATCTGCAGCTTCCCCCTGAGAATCCACGAGCCGAGATCTCTGTCGATGGCAAAACAAAGAATAGCTGATTGAACAGCACCAAGACCAGACATCAAAGCTGTGGTTGTGTATTTGCATGGATATTTCTTGCCAATTCTTGCTTGCAAAAGAAACCATGCAGCCCAACATAATATGCTTAGCACCAGGAAAAATGATCCGAGAATCCAATTTTGCGGTCTGTCAACTCCAGTAGCCATATTTGAGTTATTGCCATGATGTGTATGGTTCACTGGAAAACCTCTGTAGAGTATCAGCAGTGAAACTCCACCTAGACAGATTAGTGAGCCTGAGACTTTCGCAATCCCACTTTTGCTTCTCAAGTTAACATTTTCCTGCCTGAAAAAGCACAATGTTGTTAAATTGATGTCTACGGTTACTTTTTGATCAGTATAAGAAACAGAAACCAAACAATCTAGTTGGGCAAATTGCTTTGTTTCATCATGTTCTAGAGCAAATAATGGGTATTTGACTCCATAGAAAGTGGAAAACCTTCAATTAGACACAGGAAACAAACAAAAAATGTCACCTAAGTGGTAAAGCAAGAAGGAAAGTGAACACAGGAGTGAGGTTGGAGAAGGCAGTTGAATACGCAGCAGACGTGTACTGAATCCCGATAAGAAACAAGTACTGAGCAAGCGTTGCCCTGAAAACATATCATGGCCTTTCAAACGATCTTCAAACAAAACAGTAGCTACAAGAATACATAATTCTTTTTTTTCTCAACTTCTCGGCTTAAAATAAAGTACCCAAGTGTCATACCGACTTAGAATAACACGAATGAGCATATCTTACCCAAGTAAGGCACTGAAGAAAAGGTAGAACATGATTTGTAATGTGAGCTTGGAGCTGCTTTTCCTGCAACACGGATATGATGTGAACTGAATGTTCTTAATTATACGCAGTACATTTTTTTCTATTTCTGATTTTAGTGTGGGTCTTCTAAAAATACGAAGCAAATAAGCACACAATTACCTTTCACTAAAGTAGGCAATGGGCATCAAGAAAATTGCACCAATGCTCAAACGGTATGTGACGATGACTAACTGACTCTTTCCCTCGTCAAGAACTTTCTTAAATAAAATGTTTAATACAGCCATAAAAAAATAAACAATCAGAATCAGTATAACAGGCTTCCATTTCTGACATCCTGACACCATTTGAAAGATTAAGACTTCCTCCTTTATTCTTTAGTGTATGTATTTTTTCTAAATAACAATGCTTAGGCAGATTATTAATGCAAATGCATTTATATAAGAGCAAGAAAGGAAAGGATTAGACATCCAAAATAAGGCCACGTCGTCTCACTTACTTTTTTAAGCAAGAATTTTGGCTTAACACACACTCACTCCTCTTTCAACTACTTTCGGGTTGATTCCTCCA
Organism: Silene coronaria; assembly: GCA_028566215.1. NCBI lineage: Eukaryota > Viridiplantae > Streptophyta > Magnoliopsida > Caryophyllales > Caryophyllaceae > Silene > Silene coronaria. The sequence goes on from JAOWBH010159525.1 coordinate 24,638, forward strand.
TATATAGGACTTGATGTCACAACTCACACGCCTTCGTCATAGTCCTCTGTCACAAGTTGTGAAGCGAAATGGGTCACACCCATTATTGATGACGAGTCCTCGCTCCTTAAGAGCCTCATTCGGTTGAAAATAAGCCCTTTTCAAGAAGGAGGGATTGAGCACGGGTCAAGCCTCTTCTCCGTCGCCCAAAACCGACTCATAGGGGGCGGCTCAAGGAAGGCTAGAGGAAGGCTAAGTTAAGGTAATGTCAAGTCTAAGCACGATTTCCGTGACAAAGTACTAAGCATCTTCCTCTTTTCCCAACAAAGGCCTACCCACTTTTCAAGGTTTACCCAAAATGGTAATAGTCAAAGGTAGTCTAATTAGTCCAAGTCCTAGATTAGTCTATTTCTATTAAAGCTTATCTCTTGTAAATAGTATCTAGTAATCTAATCACTAGCTAGCCTACTTATGAACTTAGCTTATTACTTGTTAAACTTAACAAAACTTTTGTATGGGGAAGTCACCCATGGGCACGGTTTGCAAGAGCCCACATGGACCGTCGGATTGTAGTAAATTAATCAAGGGCTAAGATCGTCTTGCTTACTATATAAAAGCAAAACTCCCTTCATTGTAATAGTTAGATTTGATGAATTAAAAACCCGAGTTAAGCTAATTGCTTATCCCTCTTCTTTGTTGTGTGCTTGAAGAAAACAAAATCTTCTTTACTGTGTGCTTGGAGTCGAGACAAATCCTTTGCCGTGTGCTGGGGTTATTTCCGCAGGCTTAAACTTGCTTCGTGATCTGGTTTAAGACATATCCCATTTCATTTTCTTGTCAAAAAACCGAAAATTAACAACAAAAAAACGCGACATTAAGGCCTAATTTCGTGAGTATAATTGTCATTTTGAGTCATTTAATTCAAATCGATAGTTTCACTTCAATAACTAATCTAACCCGAAAGTTAATCTGAAGTTGACCCAAAAGCTAGCCCGACCCGAAAGATAACTTGACATTATCTTTATAAATAGCTTCGACATTAACTAGCCTTATAACTTTACTTGATAATTACCTGAATTCGTTCAACTCAATTTAGTAAAACAGTCGGAAACAAATCGATCTGATAATTAAATGAGCGGCGAAACCGAACAAAACCTAGCCCAAACCCAAACTTAGTCGATAATTTATCATAATGACTAGACCCTACCAAAACTCGACCCAAATCCACCATGATTAGACAAATCTATCAGAATGATCCGACTTGAACTTGACTTTACCCAAATCTGCTCAAAGATCATAATTGAGTCGATTAAGTCAACCCATAAGCGACCTTATAACAACCAGGATAAAATAACAAGAACAATAATATACTAATAATTATAAATAATCAGAGTATAACTCCAATAAAGAGGTCTATGTGGCGAAAATACATGACCAATCCGGATCGATACTAAATCCAATACGAAGTAACTACATTATTCAAACGAGTTCTCAAAACATAAAATCGAAATCCTAAATGTCTTATTAAGTTCGCCCACAAAGGTTCCCAATCAAGTATCAACCAAATAGCAGCAAATCTGAGCAACCTGGGAATGAGGGTTGACAATCAGTCGGGAGTAACTAGATGATCCCCAATCATGTTTACAATAATTGAATATAACCAATAATCAATAACAATTGAAATGTAAAACCACTAAACATGTGAGACCATCTACACTAATAAAACCCCAAAACAAACTTAATATCTGTCGAAAACATACTACGACAAACATGTGAAGATAATAAACACAACATGACATGCAAAAAAAACTTTCCATACCATGATGTTATCAACACAAGACGAACAAAACTATGTCATCCTAGACCACTAGACCATGGAAACTTACAACCCAAAGTAGCACAAGATCCATAGCAACATAAGGCACAATACTAGCATCAAAGCATATCAAATAGAGCGAACGCCCGTTAGAGCATATCATCACTGCCTCTAACTTATCAGAGCGTATCACCACTGCCTCTGACTGACGGAGTGTATCACCATTGCCTCCAATCCCTCCATCGGTGTGGAGCGTCTCACCACTCCTTCCACGGTACTATGTATAGCGTATCACCATTGCCTATGTGCCTAAGACCTGGTCAAACCCCTCGATGCAATAATTGTACACCGAACAACACTCGGGACCCAGAGCGTATAACTGATGACTCTGGTCACCCCCGAACATATACCCAAAATAAATCCGACATCAATGGGGGACGTTATTTCATTCCGATAGTATATAACTGATACTACCATCATCTATTCAGACTAGCCAACAAACAAAAGCACGGTATAACTGACTGTACCAACATGCGTAACGTCACGACTTACTCAATAGAACAGTATAATTGACTGTACCAACATGCATAACATCACGACTTACTCAATAGAACAGTATAGCTGACTATCCTATCTACCATCATATGAATAAGAGTAACCAATAACAAACGAAAATTATAATAATAAAACATGCAATACAACTTATGAACAAGGATAAACATAACTCGGAATGTGTGGTTATAGTAACATCAACTATAACTTCAATATAAATAACTTGAGGTTATACTAACCTCAACCATAACCTCGACCCATAAATTAAGGTTACATTAGCTTTCACTGTAACCCTTAAGCCATAACTCAAGGTTACATTTGATTCAGCCATAACCTTAACGTGTAACTTAAGTTATATTAGTTTCAGCCATAATCCTTGAGTCGTAATCTCAAAGTTATACTAACTCCAACTATAAGTTAACACGTATCCAAAGTAATACTAGTTCTAGCCATAACCTTGAGTCATAATTCAAGGTTTTAACAACTTGAGCCATAACCTTGGCCGTGAGAAAGAGCCGCAACTAGGGTTTCATTCGTAAACCCAATAAGACGCCAAAACGACGCATATACAACATATGATATGAAATTAAGGCAGTAAAACATATCTATAAATGTGAAACATATTATTCATGACAATAAATCATCAAACATGATACCAATCACACATAACAATCATTAAATCATATTGTTCATATTAAACTAGTGTTGATCCTGCACATGTGCGATATTATATTTTTTTTTTTTTTTAGTTATTATTTATATATTTCTCGTCGTTAATTTGTCATAGACCTCATTGTATTTCGATAAAAGGAAAAAAAATTGAATTATGAACTAATCAAGAGAATTGAGCAGAGTTATAAAACGTAAATTTAATGAATTTTTTTTTTCTTTACCATAAAACTAATGATGAAAATATACTCCGTATAATTTTTCAAATTATTTAATGATTTTATTTGTGACGAAACTAATAATATTAGTTTTAAATTTTGTTTTATACAAAGTAGCTAGGTGCCAAGTCATTATAACACAATAATAAAAATTTAGAAATTTACACTTTATAAAATTATAGCGAATTTATCTTATATTAATTAAAATATATCATTTAGATTTTAATGAAAATATTATAATTTTATTAAATGAATATATTTTGATGAAATAATAATAATTTAATGAAAGAAGTCTTTTTACTTCCTTATTTTACTTGATACTTTTTGGAGGGAAAACTTTGGAGAATTTTTATTTTCTTAGTAGTAAGGGGGATTGGCATAAGCACAATTAAAAGAGAAACACTTAATTACCTTTTTAGCAAATAAAACCTAAAGATCGTCTTCAACGATGTAAATATCTTCTCCAGGTGCAACTTCCACGCTTTTATTGAATCATCCATGTGCCAAAGGAGAGAACGAATCTAATTAATACACTAACTATAATAAATAACTATTAAATTAAACGAGTAAGACTACGAAACTTATGACGAGGAATGATAGATCCAAGGAATATGATCGATCTAGGCTCGAAAAACAAAGAAAAACGATGAAGAGAAGGTGGCACGAATCCCGAAGGTGGGAGGAACCACATGGTACCAAGGAGAAAGGAGAGGATGAAGAATTAGGTTTAGGATTTTGTGGAAAATATAAGGAAAGGAAGCAAGGGTTTATGTTTCCCTCTTATTTATAGAAGAACTCATGAGTTTAATTCCAAGCTTAGGCCCAAAACTCCATATATACACTCTAATCACACATGGAACCCATAAGCAAAGAAGGTTTCCACCGACTCTCGAGCTAGAACAGCCCATTAAATAAAAGAAGGATATTTTCCCGGAAAATAAAATACGAAAAATGGGAAAATAAATTAAATAATTATTATTCGGAAACTCGGGGTGTTACAGACCTAAACCCAAACCCAGATTTAGTCATGTCTAACACGATCTGAACCCGATGTGCCACGTGCCGACTCCGCCTACGTGCTTGCCACCTACCTATACTCACGGAGTCTAATAACTCTTTGTTCCTGCTACCGGGTGATCCTTCACTAGCACACAAGACTCGAAAAGCATGCTAGTGGAAGAATATACCCCTCACTAGTATAAGACCATTTGATACTTCTATTCTTACCCTGATGCGTGTCAGGCAAAGTTGTGCACCATGGTTCGGCAAAAGTACCCGATCGTAACATTTGGTAAAAGAACAATCTTCAAATGTTTTGTCTATGGTAACTCGTGTGCCGGTTCATCGAAGATCGATACAATGAGTAAGGAAGTTTAAAAAAGAGTAATTTTAATAAAATGTATTTCAAAAGGGAGTAAATTTAATCAACTCAACCTTTAGATAATATATTCAATGCTTCTAGTGGTTCTACACTTATACGCTCAAAAAATGTAAATATTACACACTCCGTCTCAGTTTGTCTTTAATTAAAATAACCCTCACAAAGAATAAAAAATGCAAAAACATGATTGAGATGAAATGTAAGTTGATAAAATCTCTCTTTCTTCAACAATGTGGGATACTTACATGTGAGCAGAGGTGTTAACGAGCCGAGCCGAGCCCGAGCTTGGCCTTGCTCGGCTTGTGCTCAAGAACCAAAATCCGAGCTCGAGCCGATCTCGAGCTTACCCGATCTTGGAAAAAATGTGCTCGTTATCAAGCTTGCGAGCTTTAACGCGAGCTCGAGCCTATATATATTTTTTTATTTTTTTTCCTTTCGATATTTTCAATAACAACGCTTGAAGGTTATATGTAAAAATATTTGACAAAACAATGAGACATTTGATATATGTGATACAAAGATATAATTATGATAAATATTTTTTTAAAATATGAGCAATATCTTATCTAATCACACTAGTTCGAGCCGCTCGCGTGCTTTTCGAGCCGAACCGGCGTTTTCTCGGCTTGACTCGTTAAACTCTCGAGCCGAGCTCACACGAGCTGAGTTTTGACCGAGCCGATCTCGAGTTACTCACGAGTTGTCTCGTTTCATTAACAGCCCTACATGTGAGTATATTCCAACAAGTAAAATTAGATATAAAAGAGTTAAAAACAAAAATTGAAATATATGTGTAATCACTTGTTTATTACTCAATCCACATGTTTTATTTGCTAAACATGGATGGATGGATAACCGGTTATATCTTTTTACAGATGATGGATAGGTTGAAAATTAAAGTGGTGGATAAACGACAAATGAAGACAGATGATCCGAACCTGACTCTGACACTTTTATGCATTGCATGGCTGAAATCGTCAAAATAGGCTATAAGTTTTTACAAAATATGAATGAGTAGGTTTAAAATTGAACACAAATTCTTATTTATGACGATACCATATTCCCTCACAAAATACCCATTTGCCTTGGGTGGAGAAGCACATGGGGGGACCCTCCCTTGTCCCCTTTACCTATTTCCTCTCACAAATGACCCGTCACAAAATCCGACCCGTCGCAAGCAAGACTTACTGAAAATTGAAAGTGATGAATGGATGACTGATAAATGTCAAATTGTGTAGGTATAATTTGACTTTCTTAAGCCATTTCAAGTAATGTCAATACCGGTTTTGCACGCCTTAAGGAACAAATTGCCGGACGGGAAACAAAATCCTAATGTTGAAGAATGGAGTTGCGAAAGAAAAAAAGGGGCAAGAAGACAAGAGAACCAAGGAAGAGAAGAAATGAAGAATGCATTGTCGAGGCCTTGCGCAGACCTTTGGCGCAGCCTGCGCAAGAGGGAGCTGAAATGAGGATTTTTTTTGGACGAGACCCTGCGCAGCCTGCGCAAATCCATGGCGCAGCCTGCGCAACTGTCCAGCGCAGCCTGCGCATTTTCCGCAGTTTTAAAAGTCTTATTTTTCATCCGTGGGCTTTTGTATTTTGACCTAGATTTCCGTGCACCCCTATAAATACCCATCTTCTTTCAGCATTTGGACATCATCACATGAAGAATTAGAAGAAGATCTTTTGTAACCTAAAAACTTCATCTTTAAGTTATTGTTTCATTTTCATTTTTCATTGTAATCAAGATTATGGAAGGCTAATCCTTCCTCATTTGGTGTGATTTGAACTATCATCATCTTTCCTAGCATTGTATGAGATTCTAAACCCTTTTAATTCCTAATTATTGTAATTCCTTTTGTTTGAATGTTATATTGGTTGAATGAATGTTAGAATTGATCACTCTTGCATGTTGTTCATCTAGTTATTGCATGTTTCTTCTTTTTGGCTTAGAAAAGTAGAGACTTTTGGAAGCAAACCCTCAAAGTTGTA
>JAOWBH010159526.1:0-20077 GCA_028566215.1 Silene coronaria
AATTTTACAGAATAAATTTTAAAATTTATTGAATTATATTTATGAGATGAATAACCGATTCATTGATTTGACGATTAAGTTAACATACATAAAAAAATCAAAGTATACTATATAAAACCATGTTTTTTATTAATTAAAACTAAATAAATTGAATTGGCCAACTCTATTGAAGTAAATTTTAATTAAATTCAAAAAAACACGATCTAAATGAATCAAAGAATTTATATTTAAAATAATTGGTTTTTTGTGTTGATTTTTTTTTTTTTTGTGTTGATTTTATGCACCCTAAAATTAGAAATAACACTATTTTATTTTTGGAAAGTTAATTTAAATATGTATACTTTTCAGCTTCGGATTCACCAGATCATTTGTAGACAACTTAAAATAGCCTAACGACCATATGTTAATTTGATAATTTCCGCCCACCCGAGGCAAAAATAACACCAATTCTCATTAAAGACGGAAACGTTTCGTCACAAACTGAAAACGGGTCAAATGTTATCCATTTAAGACGAAAATGTAACTATTTAATGATAATCTGTTATATCTTAGATATGTTGGCAACTTTTTATTATTAAAATGGTTACATTTTCGTTTTAAATGAGTCACATTTTACTTCGTTTTCTACTTGTGACGGAATATGACCCGTTTCGGGCGAGACTGATTTTTAAGGTAAGGTTTACGTAGAAGAGGATAAAAGCCAAAGCATCTTAAATAGCATACTTTTCCATAACAAAAAGAGTGACTGAGAGCTATCAATCATCCTTCTTCATCAACAACAATGGCTTCCTTAGTCAACTCTTACTCTTCCCTCTGCAATTCCCAAAAATTCGACATCCGTGATACTCGAACCCTGACCCAATTCAAGGCATGTCCCACTTCGATCAATTGCAAACTTTCCAGAAAATTCTCTTCTGGAATCGTTTGCAAAGCTGTTTCTGTTCAACCTCAATCCGCCATTGAAGGGCTTAACATCGCTGAAGATGTTTCTCAGGTCAGACTGTTTTTTAACTATTTGAATATGATTCTGAAGTGGGTTTTTGATTTTGATTGAAGTTGTTGTGTGTGTTTCTTCAATTGGGCTGTGTTTGCTCGTCATCAAAATGGTTTAGAATGATGATTCATGTTAGCCGACCCGAAAACATATTGTCAAATTAGTGTTACAAATTTGTAATTTTTTTTGGATAATTCTGATGGTTGATTAGTTTATGAAAGGTGTCACCTTTGTATTTTGGAAAATGAGAAATTGTGGTTTTTTATTACTTCTGAATTTAATTAGTTATGATTTGGGTTTTTGATTTTGATTGGAATTGTCAAGTGTGTTTCTTGAATTGGGTTGTTTTTTGTTCGTCATTGTGAGGTTGTGTTTTTGGGTTTTCGATTGGTATAGGTAGTTTTGGGCGTAAACGGTTTTGAATGATGATTCATGTTATCCTACTCCAAAACATTTGTCAAATTAGTGTTACAAATTTGTAGAATTTTTGGAGAATTCTGATGGTTGATTGGTTTATGAAAGGTGTCACCTTTGCATTTATAAGAAATGAGAAAATTCCCCATAAAGGCCATAATATTTGATTTCTTACATTTAATGACAGACTTTACTTTTAAAAAAAAAATTGGAAAATGATGCAAGAAAGTATATTTCGAAACAAATGTGTAATTAATTGTCTGCTTTGGAATTTTGAGGATTCAGCAGTGAGCTAGTGACATGGAGCCATATATGATCAGTTCATAACCCGGAGAATGTTGAGCTTCTTCAATTGTATGTGTTTTGAGGATTAATGACCAACATTAGGAAGAGCAAACCTATATAAGTTTTGAATTAGAACTTGTTTTGGATTGTGACTTGGTTAGTTGTAATGATGATGCAAAGGATAGATGACATGGAATCCAATCTGAAACTAGACCCAAATCATCGACAATGAACATTACCAACTCATATCTTCTCTATGTTAGTTGTTAGCTGGCTTGAGGTATCAATGTCCTTTTCATGTTATCCTTTCCGCTCATCTTCAACTTACTAGAGAAATCGTTTCTTCTTCTTGCTATGTGACAGCTGATTGGAAAAACACCAATGGTGTATCTTAACAATATCGTGGATGGATCTGTTGCAAACATTGCTGCTAAACTTGAGAGCATGGAGCCATGTTGCAGTGTCAAGGACAGGTAAAGAGGATGCGCGGTCTTTTTTTTTTTTTTTTTTTTTTTGCTCTAATAGAATACCTGCCTTGTAATTTTGATCGTGGTCTCACTTAAGTATTCATATTTCTCTCTGGAAACTGTTATATTTTAGGCTGTGATTCTTAAGCAAGTCTTGTTTTAATGTCAAGATTTCAAAACTGTCCTAATATGTAAAGAGAGCCTGTTGGTTTATTTTTTCACATTCCAGGCTGAGATGCAATAAGTATTTTAGTTAGTTATAGCAAATGGTATCTCGTACTCTCTCCGTTTCAGTGGTTTAAACCCGTTCACTTTTTCTCCTCCCTAAAAAAATCAAATGGGGCCAATTCAGTGAAATGGAATAGTAATCTATTCAGTGCATGTAGCCACAGGATGTGCTGATTCTTTATTTCTTTCTACTGTATTTCTTATCAGGATTGGTTACAGTATGGTTACTGATGCTGAGGAGAAAGGACTAATAACTTCTGGAAAGGTATTAATTTTGTAATTTTCATCATTCCATCAATCTTACGCACACGCTTGACGTTGGACTGTTGGACATCGTATGCAAGATTGTTTCTCATGTGTAAATCATTCACTGCTGGTGATAATAAGAAAGTAATGTTGATTTCTAGAGTCCCTTCGTCAATGTGCTTTTCATATTGACTAATCCATAGATAATAGTCTTCGACGCACTTACAGTAATGTCGTTGTTAGTTGATTGACCATATGGCTGATTGCCAAGTTTAACATTGCCATGCACATGGCATCCTTATAAACCTCAGATTCCTTGCATCTCTTAATATCTCATTTCAGGATTTGTTTGCCTTTTCTTTTATGTTTTTTTGGTTTGGTTTTGGTATGTTGTGGTTTATTCTGTTTTATTGTTGGGTTTTTACTGTTAATTTGTTTTTTTTCTAATGTATGTTACCCTTTAGACTACACTAGTGGAGCCTACGAGTGGAAACACAGGCATTGGTCTTGCTTTTATAGCTGCTGCAAGAGGATACAAATTGATATTGACTATGCCGGCTTCTATGAGTATGGAGAGGAGAGTAATTTTGAAAGCATTTGGAGCTGAGCTAGTCTTGACTGACCCTGCTAAGGGTATGAAAGGAGCAGTTGAAAAGGCTGAAGAAATATTAAGAAGTATTCCTGATTCATACATGCTTCAACAATTTGACAATGCGGCTAATCCTAAGGTCTGGCTATTTACAATTTTTTTTCCAGAGCTTTCACTATTGGTTGGTTTAGTCATAATCACATGTAGATCTCTTATTATTTACTTACATAAATTCTCATATAACAAGGTCCCATGATAATATTATTGTGGGACTGACCCTTTGTTACTCCAACATTCAACTTTTATAGCTTGTCTGATCCACGACACATGGCACTTCGACACTTCCCTAGACTAAAAAATTGAAAACTTCTCGGAAAATAACCGTATCCGACATTTAGACACCTTGTTGTGTCTCACACTTGCAGGCGAGTCAGAGTAACATAGGATTGACCCATATGGGTAGTTAGGCTTTGAGTTAGTGGGTTAGTGAGTATATGGTTGGGGATTATAGTTAAACTGGTTGGTCTTACGTTCCATTAACATGATACAATCTTACAAGAAATTAGTTGATTTACTAGTATCTTGTTGTTTTTATTTTTACACAAATTCTCGTTTGTGACGGAGAAATGTGACCACTTGTGATAAAATGTAACCATTTTCTGATAAATAAGAATTTGTGGATGGTCACATTTTCTCCCTCACAATTTGTGACCCCGTGACAAGAGAGACCAACTATTGTTTTTTATAGTACTCTTTTTCAAAGAAATGATTCTATGAGATATATTTGTCAGTATGTTTAATTGATGTGAACTTTTATTCTGCAACTCCTGCAGATTCATTATGAGACAACAGGTCCTGAGATTTGGGAAGATACAAAAGGCAAAATTGATATTTTGGTTGCTGGCATAGGAACTGGAGGAACCATTACTGGAGTTGGTCGATTTCTTAAAGAGAAGAAACCTAGTGTAAAGGTATCAACTTCCTTGTTAATTGTTAGTGATGGGCCAATGAAATATCTCTCTCTAGTACTTACTATGATTATTTGGAGCATTCAAATGTGAAATTTTAAAATACTAAATAAATATTGGGCGCTCTACAACCATTTCCTTTTCTATTATCTTTGTACTTTAAGGTAGAGTGGACGAGTATTTTGGTAAGTTACATTGCAAAAAGTAACCCCGAATGAACATAACAGAAATCAGTCCCGAAAGTTTATGAAGAATTAGCGGGAGGAAGTTGTCTAGATAGCGCTCTAGGTTCATAACCTGCATTTTTTTTTAATTACCTGTCTAACTGCTATGAATGCATTTGTCCACCTGCTTATTCTTTTCTTTTCCATTGGTTAGATCATTGGTGTGGAGCCTACTGAAAGCAACATACTTTCAGGGGGAAAGCCTGGTAAGATGAAAACTTGTAGTGTATTGGATTTTATACTTGTCCGCATCGGAGACTTATAAGTCCTCATCTCGGTTGTATGCAGGCCCACACAAAATTCAAGGAATTGGAGCTGGTTTTGTTCCCAAGAACTTGGACGAGAGCCTCCTTGATGAAGTTATTGAGGTGAAAATCTTCTTTAATAAGTTCGGTTTAGAGGTTATTTTTTTTGTGAAGTATGGTTTGAGGAATTGTGTCTCGTTAGCAACATTTCTGAAGTTCTGATTACTGCGATCACCTGTTCTTTAGTTGTTTCGAGTAATTACTTTTTTTTGGACCCCATATCTTCCCGATTGTATGGAGCCTATCATGCATAGTTTTATCCACCAAATAAGGCAATTGCAAACATCTCTTGGACAAATTACTGGACTCCAATTAAACAACAATTTCATAAGAAACCTTTAGTCTTTGCCTTCAAGAATACATACCTTCCTCTCCTTCCGCGATACTCCTTGTATTCATGAAAGTTATTTTTATCATGGTATTATGCTTAGCGTTTCGCATGTCTTATAGGCATATGTAGTCATGGTATTTTGTTCAATATCCCTTACGGAGTATTAATTATGTAATCTGAGGGTCCTCTTGGATGTGTGATTTCTGTTTAACGTCTTTTCAGAGCTAATGACTTTTTTTTTTCTCTCAGGTCTCTAGTGATGAATCTGTTGAAACTGCAAAGCAATTGGCCCTTAAAGAAGGCTTGTTGGTTAGTGCATTTTTGAAATTCCGTATCTTCTTCAATGGTAGTATTAAATTGAAAGGTAGCAGATGTTAGCTAAGATTGGCTTAATCAGCCTCAAAACTCTTCTCCTGAAAACTATTCTTGTGGCGCCCTTTATATAAAAAATTTAATGACATTTTATTATTCGAACCTTCAGTATTATTGATGTCCTTCTATCTTACTAATTAGCTGGCGTTTAATTTAGTCGTTTTAAATGGGTTGGGTTGGCTGAACATGGTTTGCATACTGCTGTTAGCTTGTTTTCCCATTTCGCTAGCCAATTATTCGATGTAATCTTAATCCAGACCACGAACATTGATAATGGGCAGTTTTTAGAAGTCATTCTTCATCATTTCTGGAGCTCTTTTATTTTGAGATTTAATTTTGTAATTTTGCTCTTTGGTCCAGGTTGGAATTTCCTCTGGCGCTGCTGCGGCAGCTGCAATCAAGGTCGGCAAAAGACCTGAAAATGCAGGAAAGCTTATTGCCGTAAGACCCTTAATCTCTGCAACCTTTTGAACTTGACATATACTTTTACCCCCCCTCCTCTAAGCACTTAGATTCTGGTACTAAACTTTAAAGTGTTACAAGCGCCTTATGATTCTTAGTTCTATCCAGCAACATATCCTTACCCGTGTCTGTCGAAGGTTCTTGCCAACACAGAGGTAGAGGGGTCTGGATGCCCCGTAATAAAAATTGATCTCGTGTCAACAAAGAACTCATTTTTAATCTCCCTAGGTCAGATTGAGGTGCGGAAGGCTATTTGAAATAGAAAAACATTATACGTAGATCCATTTTTATCATAGCTTTCAACCCAAACCCATATACAAAAGCATTCTATCATTTGTCAGAGTTTTCTCCTCAACATCTTTTGCCGTTGTGGCTGCAGGTTGTATTCCCGAGCTTTGGAGAACGATACTTATCATCAGTCCTCTTCCAGTCTATCCGTGAGGAGTGCGAACAAATGAAGCCAGAGTAGTTAGAAATTGCCAATTAACCCTTCGGCATCTGGCTTATTTCTAAGGGCACTTGGATCACATTCATTAACCTCTGCCAGCTTTAACATTTTCATGTGATGCCTCTCGGTTTAGTATTGCTTTCTTAAGAATTTATAATATCGGAATCAAGTCAGGATGTATTTCACGTTTTCTTATCTTCTGTTTTTGCGGGGTTGATTTCCACTCTAACATCGAGAGTTCTCATGATTTTTGTTAGCGGATTTTGGGACCAAGGTTTTGTTGATGTGTTTGTATTATTTGACATCAACAATGAGCAATAAATATATCGAATGTTGTCATGTTATGAATTTGTGAACGAGTTGAGACTTGATTGACTCGATTGTAGCATGTATACCAGATTACTAGGGTGTATCCGTGTATGCAATGTGTATTATGTCCCAACCCTCAGCGGAACGAAAGTAGTCACCCACGAGTCACAATGTCGCATTTTTATTTACCAGGCACAAGCCTAGCCGGCTTATAAACCAATATACAAATGACACAAGATTCGAACCCACGACTTATCCATGTGATTAACACCTTCAATTGACAAATAGCTCGATTGTATACTACACGCCATAGATTATTTCACGTTCTTTCACTGCCTAAATCCGTCACCATGTCCACCAAATACTATGATTATTATATTCTAATCTTTTGTTTTACGACAAAGTAAACTCGCCATGGTGATTAAATAGATAAACACACGTCTAACATAGAACCGATTTTATGTTATTGTGCTAATGATCTACCCTTGAACCAATTTTATATCGCAAATTTTCGTTTAAGACTGCTGAATCCGTCTGAAATTAAGACGGATAAAATGTAATCATATTACGATAAAATTTTAAAATTACCTAATACTCTATTCAAAATTACTATTAGTTTACCGTTAGATGATGACAGTCTTAGACTCTTAGCTATTAATTTTTTATCAATAAAGGGGCCTTTTTCTTAATTCTAAAACGGTGACATTTTTCTCATTTTAAGGAAAAGATTACTGTTATATACTTGTATAACATATATATTCCGTATAAATAATTTGAGACGTGGAGATTTTACATAAGACCCTCGAAAACCGAAAACGGGTAGCCCATACAAAAAAGGAAGATGGTGGTAACCACATTTTGGACGGATAAGGTGTCATTGTTTCCCCAAGACGTAAACTCAAACTCTAATTGCGAAAACTCGTGTTCTTCTTCATCACCGCTATTTTTATTGGTATATCTCCTTTTTAGTTCTTTATTTTATTTAATTGATTATTTCATCGGTATTTTGCTTGGTATAATTATAATTATTTCTGTTAATCATGTAATCATCCCAAAATCAAATTCTCCGTATTTGATTTCCGACTTAACGTTATGCTGCAAAACCCTAATTTTGAATTTTAGGGCAATTCAGATTTTGAATCATTGTGATAACTGATAATACATACTATGATGTAGAGTGTAGAGTTTAATGTTGTGTTTGATTTCTGTGATAATACTATGGTATAGTGTTTAGGGTTTTGAATTTGCGATTTTCTCGTCCTCAAATATTAAGTTTTCTAAGTCGTACCCCTCTTTTTTTTCCTTTTTTTTTTAGCAAAAAGAGGATTATTTGAGTAAATTGTAAAGAATATGTTAATGAGAGGGTCCTATATTTTGGTTATGACTTCAGAAAGTAATGATTTTTTGTTTTCAAATTCACAATTTTTACGATATTTTTGAACTGGAAAAAAAAACACAGCTTCTTAACTCAAAGCCAAAGGTTATCTTAAATAAGTGTGCAACTTAGCATACTAAATAGTTCAGAGTTTCTTGCCCCTGTGAGGAAAACAATTTAGGTGGGATCATTGCTAATTTGCTATCATCTCAATTAGTGTTAGTAATATGTAGTTGGATCTATTTCATGCTTACAACCGTCTTAGGAAAGACCTACTCGAGACTCGAGAGTCAAATCCATGTTCGTCAAAATTAGTTCTTGTTGTTTAGATGTTTAATTGTTTCTTAGTTCCTTTGGAGGCCTACTGCCCGTTACCCCATTTGTTGGTGTGATCTAGAATGGAGAATTAGCTTGATGGGCATGTCTAGTGACATAGTTTTTGGAGTTTCATTACTTATAAAGCTTCCTTTTTTTATCGGTAGTGTTTTTGTAGGGTTGATACCTTAGCTTTCAGTTGTGAGTAACTTTTTTGTTTTAGTTGTTCTGTTTTTAATTACACATGATTCGAGGCAGGGGTGGTGGGGGAACAATACAACCAGTTATCGGTGATGATGGGATGGAGGTGATAGTGGTACGCGGTGGTGGTGATTAGAATTAGTGGTGTCTTATTGTAGAAAACAATCTTTCTATAGAATTTGTGTTAAGTTTTTTTCCCTCTGTTTTTATATCCGATGACATAATAACATAATAAATGCATAAAAATGTTGATTAAGCCCTTCAATATTTTATCTGACAAACATATGAGGGTGTGCCAGATTCGGGTTCATTTCACATGTAAACAGGTCATGAACCTTTAGACCCAAAAAAACCTCAATTCAAACCCATAAGCTTAATGCCGGGCTTGTGTCATGTTTTTGGGCCGTGTCAATGTTTGCCTAGTTTCAATACATATGTGATGAGGATAAGAATCATTTAAATAAATAAGTTACTAGTGTCGGGATCGTGTTTAGAGAGTTCAACACGAACTCGATGAAAATAAATCTCATATCTATTAGTCGTCAAAACTCAGCTCAAACCCACTAATTCGTTCTGGGATCGTGCCGTGTCAATATTTGGCACTCTATTTAAATTTCGTCCATTGTGATTTAGGTTCTCAAGTTTAACTTAAAGGGTTTGTGATCCATTCATCCTTGTACTATTTTCTATTGAATGGGTAAGCTCTCTATATTTTTTTTCCCTCAACTAAAGCCCCTTTTGTCTTTCATTGATTACTTGTTGATGGTAGAGGATTACAATTGTTTCTATTATTTTTGGTTTGATTTCTGTTTGGTTTTTATCGTTTTAGCCCTGCTTTTATATATAAGTACTGCAGGACTCTTCTTATCAAATAAATTGAGGGTTTTAAATTTTTAATTGCTTTGAAGCCCTTTGGGATTATTTTCATGGTTGGTAATCAAATTTTCATATTGTTTTATACTTAGGCTAAGGTTTCATGTTGAGGGATTTTTAGGCAGCAAAAATCGATAACCTAACTATATTTTTGCTACTATCTTCCGGATTGGAATAAAGGTTTTGAAGCATCTTCATGTTTACTTATTGTTTTGTTTTTGATAGAAGCATTGTCATGGAAAATTATTTCAATAGCCTACTAGCCGAGGTCTTGCCAGATACGCAAACGAGAGATGGGGATTCCTCATAGTCAAATCTGTGTCTGTCAAAAATAGTTTTTTGTTTTATTTTTTATTGTTGCAACTGTTTCTTAGTTTTTGAGGCCTACCGCCCCCTTCCCCCATTTGTTGGTGTCATCTAGAGTGGAGAATTTTAGCTTGGTGGTCATCTCTAGTGACAATGTGATACTTGTTATTTGATCAGTGGTGTGTCTTTTTGTGTTGCTACACTAGCTTTCCGTTGTGCTTTTATAGTTATATTGTTGTATGCACACTTCCACATCATTCAAATGAATCAATATGTAGAGATTTTTCCCTTGTGCTTAGGTTGTCATACTCAGACATTTAATTTCCCAACGAGGAAAATGTAGTTTATTCAAATGAACATATTAGACATATGCAGGGAGACCTAGTTTTTGGTCTTGCTTTGCCTTACTTTGAGCCTGTATTTTGATTTTTGAAACAATACAGTTTTTCTTTCAAGGATATGTCTTGTTTTAATTATTGATGCAAGGCCATCCAATCATTCTTTACATACAACAATGTTACCCCGATGCCTCAACAGCTTCCACCCCCGCTAAAGCTGGGATAATGGAGGGTTAGATGTATGCATCGTGAAATGTTGTTTATTCAAATGTTGTTTTTTATGAGCCATAGTGGAAATTGCATCGTGAAATGCATCGACACTTGGTTGCTTCATAATGGATGAAGCTTAGAGAGTTTTGTGAGACATTTTACGTTAATTTATTGCATCCAAGCCAAAGAATACAATCTTTATTCCTATTAGGAGTGGAAGTGCATTTACATTATTTAATACTCTGCATAATGAATAATGATGCTGTCCGGGAAATTTGCAGATTTGAGGTTCAAGTGAATAGTTTTACTAATCAGATGTCAGGAGTGTCAAAGTTTGGTGCCCTTGCACCCAAAACCAAGAACATAATAGTTGCTGGAGGCCTAACAGCATTCGTCTTTGGCGTGTACTTCTACACGATGAGAGCTGTTGGGGGCAGTGATGAACTTCAGGTTGCTATTGACAAGTTTGAAAACGAGAAACGCAAAGAAGAAGCCAAAGCTACTTAATCCACCTTACAAGATTGCACACTTTTACTGATAGCAGCCCAGGGAATAAAGCATTTCAGCCATTCTGTATGTCCAGAAGTTTCAGAAGTCGGAGTATTAAGTCTTTTCTTTTTCTGTTTTAAAGTGATTTGCTGGGAATGCTGAGGGTGCTACAATCGCCATGGTGTTAACATTGTTTATGCCGAATCTAATTTTATGGACGCGTGTTTACTTCATAGTTCTTACTCCGTACTTATAGGTTAAGTATATTGGTATTGTATGATATGATTGTTATTTTCAAACAAGAGGTACACTAATCTCGATTTGGATCGAGGATATTATCAATGGCGCTTTTGACCTAGCCAACTTTTGATTATTCATTTATTCCTCAAGCCTCCAGTGACTAAAAACTTGGAAAATCAACTCAAATTTCTTATTTTAAGAAGGTGAAAATGTAACATATTTGGTTTAATGTTTTTGAAATTCCGCTCACATTGATTGTGATCCGCTGTGTTACACCAGTGATAACCGCTACTAATATTTCACGACCCAAGCTGCACCATAATGCCGTGATTGCATAATCAAGTATCACATCCATGCCACCAGAAAAGATTGTAAATACATAAATCAATTGAGAACAGGGCGAAAGAGAACATCTTGATCAGAGAACTCTTCCAACTTCACAGACCATGATCACTGCTCTTTGATGGAGCCAAGGTTGAAAATGGGTCAAGTTGCACTTCGAGGGCAAGAGCTTGGACTGCCGAGGAGAATAGGCATGATGATATGCTCTACAAAGTGTATCTTTAACTCCTTAATTGGTCTTGTCGTCTTGAGAGCCACCAGAAAATAATCCAACATCTTATTGGCTGAGAGACGGTGAGATAGCTCTCTTCCGATATCTCAACAAGTCTTTTGAATTGGTATGGTGTGACTTGTGAGGTCAATTTACGCGGCACAGTTTCATTTTCCAAATCGAATACACATTGCTTCTCAAATTCATAATATTTGAATGGGAAGATGCACAATGGAAATCGGAATGAACAATATATTTCTATAAAATTGGTCAAGTAAAAAAGGGAGTTCAAATCATTTTAGCAACATTGTTCATCTTCAGCAATAACCATTCTACTAAGTGGACTAGGGCCAAGTTTTTTCCTTCTAATTGCAGCGCGTTTCCGAACAATTTCCATTTGATTTCTTCTCCTAACTTGCACCATAGCTTCCTCTTCAACAACAAATCTCCTCATTAGTACATTATCAGTCAATGATTTACCTCGAAAAATTCTCCGACCTTCAGTGCTATGTCTTTCACTATGACTCCTCATTTCACGTGAAATGGCGCGCTGTGGAGACGTAAGTGAACTCGATCTTGGATAGCTGTAGCTCCTCCTAGGAGGAACATCAACATTGAACACCTCATTGTAAGAGGAGATGGGAGCACATAAGCATACTCTTGTGAAGGATATTGCTATCCTTTGAGAAGTGCTTTTTCTAAGTTTTTGTTTGCCGGGATTCGAACTCGAGACCTCTGTTGATTCAATGGTTTTCCATAGGGTGGATTTTGCACTTGTTGGTGATCTGAAGAGTATTTTCCATATTGTTGACATCTCTACTGCTCTTTGATACCAAGGCTTTCTGGAACATGGTGCACAATTCATTGTAAATAAGAAAATATCTTGCATTCATGCATATGACAAATTTATGAAATTGTGAATGTACAATTGTCTTATTTTTGATTTTTTTTTTCGGTATAAAAACCTCTTGGAAATTAAGTTTGTCAACTTTTTTTTAAGAAAGAAATTGACATTCTTGACACTAAAGAATAACGTGAAGTCCATTAATAGGTGACTAATTCAAACTAACCTAATCTTTCTAGAATCGGTTATTTCGATAATGAAATGTAGGGAAGACAATTCAATGTAAGACGGTAATTATAACATTTAGACAGCTAAACTCATTCATGTCAACAACAACATTAACCTAGTGCCTCAATTACGGGATAAGGGAGGTCAGATGTATGCAGCCTTACCCTTGTGTTAGCAACACAAAGAGGCTGCTTTCAAATGACCTAAGATGAAAATTGCATCGTTGACAATAAATCATTACAAAACAAACATGAAAAAGAGTAGGTACAAACCTTGTTTTAGATGTACTAGGATCCTGCATGAACAGAACATACAGAAGAAAAAAACAGTCTTTGATAGCACAGCAACAGTATCATTTGTGTACCTACATAAAAGCACAGAGAAACACACACCAAAAGAATTCAAATAAAAACAAGTGAATAGAAGAATACTATTTTATTTATTTATTTATTTGTTTCACTTTCACATGATTCTCTCTTTTCTTTTTTGTTCTTAGATAAAGTATTCAATTCATTCAAATTCTACAAAAGCTGGACAAAGTAAAGTTGTACAGCTCTATTACATCCTTTATCTTTTTTCTTCTTTCTTGGGGGAACAAACCTTACAATATATATTACCTTCATTTTATGTTAATAGATTATTCTCGTTGATCGAACACTTTTCGACAGTTTACCAAAACGGTTTTACAATAGA
This sequence comes from Silene coronaria, assembly GCA_028566215.1. Classification (NCBI taxonomy): domain Eukaryota; kingdom Viridiplantae; phylum Streptophyta; class Magnoliopsida; order Caryophyllales; family Caryophyllaceae; genus Silene; species Silene coronaria. The sequence continues at coordinate 13,308 of JAOWBH010159526.1, forward strand.
ACATTGCAAAACCGCTTCAAAGACTCAATGCTCTTATCATGGAAAAGTGTTGGTTGACGATTTTACTGGGGTTATTTAGATAAAATATTACCTGGTTTAATTCTACGATAACACTTGACTTAAAATATATGAACGGAAGTAAAGGCATATAAATTTTCGCGACAATCTGACATCATAAAGTAACTTAGAACATTAGATTATATGAACAAAAACATGTAATAATAATAATTTTGGAGAGTTGGAATACATTATGAATACTTTGCGGAAGAGTGGAAAGTATAGAAACCGTACCTTGCAAAATTGTTTATTATGATGGCTTGCTAACTTTTTTGCAAGTTTTTGTTGGCCACATGTAATCATCATCATAGAGTATGTTAAGAGCTTAAGATGGTAATAAAATATTACTTTTTTGTTGGGTTGAAGAAGAAGCATTAGTGCACGTCGTAGAGCCATTGCAATCAAAACGACTTTGTCGTAAGTTTTGCGTTGAGACGTAATAGTCTTTGAAATGGTGTTCAGTTTATTAATTGGTAGATAGGTACATTGTCGTATGGACTGATTTTAAGTTTACTATGACCGCACGCATAGGTCTACTATACCGTCTATACGAGTATGGCGTATTTCTGTATCAATTGGGGTTATGGATTTTGAGTTTACGGTAGATAGTATGGGATCGGTAGTCAGGGAAAAATTACCCAGGTGATTGATATGATAGTATGTGCGTCTGGAGGAGCACACATGCACAAAGGAAATTTGAGCTTAATACAAATGGCTAATTTATCATTAATTTTATATGATTATCAATCAAATAAAAAGTTAACAAGACTCTGGATTTGTTTACAAATGTGCTCTGCAAATTTAAGTTTTGAATTCAGTTTAAAAAACAAAAGATAATAAGGTCGTAACAATGCTGTTAAAACTCCGCTTTCTCTAGTTTCCTCGAAAAAATTGTGCAAAAACCAAGTGCATACAAGATACAACTAAGTAGAACCGATAGGGTGTTAATGTGTTATGACAATTGGCTGGAACAACCTAAGAAGTTTTTAGTGACATTAAGTACAATAAAGCAAATAAAAAAGACGGAAAAATTTAATTGATTGCATTATATTTTCTACTGACGAAGTGTGTATGATGATGACGAGGTTTAAGAATGTAGTCTGCAAAATTAACTGGTAAAATCAACCTCCGAAACATCAAAAAAAGGGTAGAAAACCTCATTTGTACTACACGACTGCATGTAGAACTGTGACGTGCTCGTTCAGAATTCACAGTAAATCATGACAGGTCAGTATCAGTTTGGTACACTGGAGCAGGGCACATCATCTACTTCCTGATTGTTTCTAGAAACCTTCTATTCTAAGCAATGATAGAGGCAGAAAGTGCAGAAGCATCTCCAAGAGTCTTCTTTGCACGCCAATATACAGCACTTGAGGTTTCTGATGTACCCTTCTGCATAAGCAACATTAAATCATACACATAATTAGAAACCTGATATGGCCATTCAATCAGGACCAAATTTAAGATCTGGTCATATTGCAACTGAATTGTCAAGGTTTTGAGGTTTGATGAGGCCATGACCCATTCCAAGACAAAATAGGTTTGCATGATTACGGTGCCTTTAAATAAAAACAAGGAGAAATTGAAAACAAAATAAAAATAAAAGCTTACTTTCATCTCCATTGAATAGTAATCTCGCCATAGGCTGATGTCCTGACTATATGTTGTAAGAGCGCATTCATACAACTTCCTTGCATTAGCAACACTTTCTTTGTCACCAACTGACATCTCCAGCTCTAGGCAGTGTTTATATAAACCCAATCCTGGGTGAGGCAACGTAATAAGGCTGTAGATAAGAAAGAAAGATTCAAAAGGTTAGTTGACTCTTTTGTTCTCCCATGAGTGTCGGTCCGGAAAACACACACCTTAGAGTCCTTCATAAGCAAATCATATAAAAAAATTGAAAGCAGACATCCTGCTACATGTACGTCGTATTTTATATTTCATTAATTTGATCATTTGTTACTCATTTCCATTTTTCATGGAGCCCAAGACTTGCTGTTTCTTTTTTTTTGTTCTAGAATGTGAGGATTAAAGCAAAATAATTTACTAAACTCCATCCGCTTCTTTTTATTTTGAAGTACAGACACTGAATGTCATCGAATGCAAAAATCATCTATGCAATTATTCATCCAGTAGGTCTCCTAAGAGACCGTCTCCCGCTAAATTAATGGTAGACATAACATGAAAAATATAAATTAAATAATTCCCTCCCCTCACCATGTGAGAGGTCTCTCAATATCGATTATTGAGAGACCGTATCTCTTAAGTTTTTGTGTTCATTATAAGTCGGTCATCCACAAACTTGTTAACACAGGGTAAGGGTTACAACTTACATATCAATCCAACACTACTAAAAGTCTATAACACACTTTAAGAGCTGAGACCACTCCAGTTGTACGTCAAAATGACAATATGACCATATCTCAGCACTGCAACATTTTAGCAGAAATCCTCAGATACCTAGCGATGTCTGACATTTCTTTAAAAGGTTGAGAAACACGAGTGGGCAGAAAAGACGGCAACTGTAACATTACTTTGCTTCCTCAAGGGTTTTCTATAGCGAGGATAAGAGTGACATGTAGACCATCAAAATGTTCAAAACACACAGAAATTGTTCTCGGGTAACCCATAAATGAAATTGCATCCATAATTGCGTCCCGTTTCTAGCCACAAACAGCTTATAAAAGTGGGCAAAAAAGACCTTATGAACCATTTGAAATTCCACTTAAAATGAAATGGGTCTAGGATTCTAGGTGTACCATAAGGACTAAGGAGAGAGCTCACTTCATAAGCCCAACGTAGGTTACTTCATAAGTCTAAGTGGGTTATACCTCATTTTTCAAAGTAGGAAGACTAACACACAGATACACATAATACGAGGAATTTAAAAGGCTATAACAAGTTTGTGACTACATACCGCTTATACAACTCTCTTGCTTTATGAATTCCTTCCTTTTGACAGACAAATTTAACAAGAGTAGCCGGGAGAGAGAACCCATTATCTGATCCACCATCTTTTGTAAGCAAAACAATACAAAGATCCAGAAACTTCCCAAAGTACTTCTTGTTATTTGCAAAGAAGTCAAGGGCCTGCACCATTAAATTGATATAATCAGGAACTCTCGCAATCAAACTTCAAATGAATTCAATGACAAAGTTTATGTCTTAGCAGAATAATAAAAATGGACAATAAAGACAGGAAAAACATATTAATAGTACAAATGACAATGGTAAATACGCTCAAATTTCTATTATACACAAACAAGGTAATTACATACCTTGAGCCACAAGTTCTCATCATCATAGACAGCTATGTTTTTCAGCATTTTTTTGAAGAGGTTGAAGACAGATGAAACAGCATCTTTTGAAATAGCTCCACATTCGGTAGCACACTTCATATGTTCGGTGACCCTAAGAACCCACAACTGTTTAGCGTCTGAAAATTTTCCCTCACAGAAGTTCTCTGCTAACTCCAGTGCTTCATCAGTTTTATCCATATTAAGATAGAACTTTATGTACAGACAAACCAGATCTTCATTCAGACACTCCAAGGCTTCAGCTTTCCTGAAAACCCTCACAAGATGTGAAACGTAGGTGTCTGTGTGATCTGATACACCTGAAACCTCAGCATTTTGCTTTTCTTCTCCATTCGGATTGATAATGTCTATCAAAAAATTGAAATACTTCTCAAACATAACAGCTGATGGTAAAATATCAATAGCTTCTTCATATACCTAGACATAAGGAGAAATTTATCAGTAGAAGCATATGCAAGCGAAAAGAGTTCATTAGGCAAACTGGGACACAAATACATAACCCTTTTTTTTTTCATGGTGAGCTAACTATTGCATAGCTCAGTGTAAATTAGAACTAATAACCAGGCATGGAGACTCTTGTCAATAAAAGTAGTATTACAAGTTGAAACTCCTGAGGAATTCCTCAAGAAAAAGTATGCCTTAAATTTTACAAACAGAAAAGTTTCAGTTTTACCAAGATGACAATTGATGACCACGCAATGCCATCTAAACTCTAAAGACAAGTTTTACAATATACCAGGCTGTTAAGGAATCCATTCATCACCATCATTACATTGGAGCCTATAAAGAGGACCGTGCTTAATGAGAGGTAAGTTGGTCCAATGTATGTAAGCTATCCCTCACAATACTTGAGGGGTTCCCCGTTCTACTCTTGACAGTAAACTGGATGTCTAAATGTCGCATTTAGACATCCATAGGTTACTTCATGAAAACGGAAGCGCAGAGGTTTTTGAAAGCTTTTTGGATTTAGTTCATGATGAATGAAGGAACCCGTGATACAAGCAATCCCTGGCCTAGATACAAGGCCAAAAAGAAACTTTGTACATTTAATGATAGATAAACACAGCTATGGCAAAAGCTTTTGAACAAGTTGCATGCACAAGCAAGTTTTACTGTGTTAAAGATCCCCAAGTCAACTCTAACTCTCTAAGAGCACAATTGATGGAGTCAATTTCTTTCACATTTTAACATGCCCCAAATCAACTCTATTAACACCATTGAATAAGTCAATTTTTTCCCTTTTTTACGTGATCAAATGATTTCCATATAAACTACAAATACATTTTTTTACTAAGAAAATTATATCAAGGGGGTGACGCTCAGCTATAAAAAGGCACAAAGGTGAGACATTTACATATGAAAAGACAACATGAGGGTCAGGCCTATTATACAAAATGAGAGTTTCAAAATAATGTAGGAGTACGAATACAATCTCAGGCATGAATTGAGATCTCCATCAAAGCCATTAAAGAATGTAATGTCAATGAAGATAACATCTACATGACAGAGAGAACTACTAAAGAAACACATACCTTAATAACTTCATCAGCCTGCAAACGCCCCTCTTCTTTGCTGATGTCAAGAGTTGTAAGTGGATCAGTTAGCTTGCATGTTGCAAGCCAAACCCAATAATCAGGCCTTCCTGAAAAATCTTTCCTCATGTCATCTAGTATCTCAGACCGTACTCCTTCTAAATGCCCCAAATTTGTAGCTTCCACTATCTCAAGAAACCTTTTTCTCAGACTGAAACTGGATGGAAGAGCGTTGACAGCTTCTCTATACGTCTCTTGCAAAACAGTAACGCAGAGTGTATCCCATTTATTATGATCTTTATTTTGAACATCAGCTCTATTTTCATCATCAAGAGACATAAATAAATCTTCATTTTCATCACGCCACTTCTTTTCTTCATTAAGTTTATCATCAACAACTAGTGTACTATTATCTTCTCCTAGCATAGCCTTGCGTGTTTTTAACTTATTAAGGTGTGTAAGTATTAAACGTACACACTCCACCCAGAGATCTTCCGAATCCCGGCATGCTCTAAGACCACTTTGCATAAGTGATAGTGCACTCTCGAAGTTCAAGTCATGATCATAAGCCCAAGCAGCAGCATAGACCCACACTGCAGGTACTTTAGGATGGAACCGCATCACTTCAGCCAAAGCCTTTTTGCCAGTTGGCATGAAAATTATTATCAGAAAAGACACAAGAATTTGCTAGATCATAAACCGTAACAAATACATGGAAGGAAAAATCAATCACTTAAACAATTATTCCCCCACAATGCCGGTCGGGTATAAAATCTCTGGGTGGACTTCATCGAGCTTACACTTTCACACAAGCAAAATATAAAGCTTCTTTCAGGCATAAACATCAAATACTATCAAATTTATAGTTCAGCAAAAACAATGGAATTAGAACAAAGCTCTGACACGGAAATGTAACCATTTTGTATAGAATTTGAAGATATACAGCAGTCAGCCTCCCTACTTTACTGGGCTAATGCGATAAAACCTATAGAATCACAACCAAAACCGACATTTAATGCTATGACTGAAACTATTACAGCTGAAATATTCAACCTGTAGCTTCCGTTTTCTGATTTTTAATTGAACAGAGCTCAAAACACGACACATCATTCTCAATCGACAATAGCACACACTGACACTCATAACCGATAAACTAAACATGATTCCAATCATCAAACAAAATTGTAGGCAACTCTTCCTAAACACCAACAATAATAACAAGTACTCATTCGGTCCTAATCATTTGTTAAGGTTTGATTAAAATACTATAATACGAGTATAAAGGTAAACAAATAACTGGGACGGGAGGAGTACATTATGAGACAGAAACATGATAAATATACCTTCTTCATTCTACCATTTTTCTTCTCCTTACAATACTCCAAATACTGAAACCAAAGCTCAATATCGCCTTTAAACCGTATCGTAGCCTTTTGATAAAGATCAATAACACGACGAACACCAGCAAGGTCCGAAGCTGATGCCTTCTTCCTCTTCTTATCACCATTACCAATCGCTTTCTTCCTCAATCTACGAAGCTTATCAAGCTGTTTCTCATATTCAATGTATTCCAAAAAATCTTCTTTCAATGGACTTGGTCTCTTCAATCTGTATTCGAACTTCCGCCGTGTTTTGACGATTTCTCCGATTTCACTTCGAGTGAATATAGCGCGTTTTTCTAGGTCTTCGAGTTCTGGAAACATGCTCTCTAGACGGTAGTTAACTACGTCCGCCATTGTTGCGGAGTTTCAAGGTTTTGGTGTGGGAGGACGAGGACAGGGGTTTTAATCGTTTAGTTTTGGGGATTAGGGTTTATCGCTGCTAGTAAGAGTATATTTTAGAGTAAATTGTATTTTACTCC
>JAOWBH010159558.1:0-11414 GCA_028566215.1 Silene coronaria
CCCTAAGTACCCCCAAATCGCCGGCATCCCACTGTCCACCCCACTGCCCCAGACCACCGGAACACCACAAGATCCTAGTGTTTTTGGGGGTGGGTAATGGGATTTCGAGGGTAGGGGATATTTTTTTAGGGTGAAGAGTGACGTTTGTGGTGTTGGGGTGGGTTGGGGCGACGATGGTGTCAAATGGGACGATGAGGTGGGCTCTTAACATTTGGGTAGGGAGACGGTGGCTACAACCATTTTTTAGTAGATAAGTGGTTGTTATGTGGTGATGTGTGTTAGTGGTATAAATGTGAATGAGTGGACCATTATTTCCCTCTTTTGATGTAATCAAACAACAAGTTAAGTTTTAGGTAATCCCTTACCTTTTCCCTTCTTACCCTTTCTGATTTCTTTTCCCTTTCCCTAACCAAACGCCCCCTTAGTGAAGTGCTGCATTTTGAAAAAGCAAAACAATAACAACTCAACTCATATTTTATTCTATTTTATCCTATTGTGTTGAAGAGAATATATATTTGACAACTAAACATTATGAAAACACACATTTTAGACGCAGCTCGAGATAGACCTTAGGAGTAGAGTATTTTAGATATAGAAAATAAGAAAATCATTATCTCATTATTCCTCTTCAAATGTTATTAGGGTTAATTATATTAGTTAATTAATTTATCCTCAAGTTTACACCTTTTATAATCGAATATGATCTCATCTTATTCAAGTATTCCCTTCTAGTTGGTATAATTTCTTTTCTTTCATCTTTAATTAAATTATTTATTTACAAGTTTTTATCTTTACTATTTTAATGTTTTATTAATTCATGTTTTCATTCATGTTTTCATCCTCATAGTTTTATTAATCATGTTTGTTATTGTTATTATTATATTGGCTATTATGTTTATGTTAATTATGTTTGAGTAGATTGTTTCTAGGGTTTAAGGGGGAGTTTGGATAAACATAAGGGATGATAATGAGTTGTTTACCCTTGAACATGGGTTAAAAGTTTAGTCTTTATTCACATGAATATAAGGTGTTCGATTAATTGTTTGAATAAAAATGCAATCCTTTATTTGATGTATGCTTAATATATCTTTACATGAGAATGAATACGGGTGTTTGATAGCATATGTGTGGTGAGCTAGGTTGCATGGACACTCCTCCTAATTAGCCGTCCCGTGTCCGACGCCCGGACACTCGATACTCGTCTGGACACGTGCCTAAACATGTTATAGATAGACGAGGAATAAAATTTCAAAAGAAATTGATTAGAAAATGTATTTGAGTGGGAAATGAGAATTAGTTATAGTCAAGGTCAAATTTTACCTTCACTTATTTAAATTTGATATCAAATACATTACAAAAATAAAATCATACGTTATTTATAACCATAAAATATATATTTTATTAAATTTAAATAGCGTGTCCCGTGTCGTAAATTTCACGGGATGCCGTATCACGTGTCCGTATCCGTTTTGGTGCTACCTAGATAACTGCTAGGTTGATACTCAGAATGTTTATATAGTACTCCCTAAGACCAATACAGAAAACCTAGAAAAAATCCCGAAACAAAACCCTAGCCCAGACAGATATCAACTGCAATAATCGTTCAAAGCAGCAACTAATAGATTCAAGACACAAATACAGCCATACTGAAACAGATAGCCTAAGTATAAGGTAGTATTTGATCCATTTTACTCTTAAAAACAGAACTTAGTGTTAATGAAGACCAACTAAATCAATCAACTAAACAACAACAAATAAGTATCAACTATCAAAAATTCACAAAACACACAAGATTCTTGGACCAAAGTCCTTAAAATCTATGATTCCCACAAAGATAACATCACACAAAAAATCAGACAAAAAATGTGGGCTTAGTACATCATCACAAATTCTTACTTGTGACGGAAGGTATCCGTCACTTATTTGTCACGGATATCATATTGCCTCACAAACAACCCATTTGCCTTGAGTGGGGAAGCACATGGGGGGACCCTCCTTTGTCCTCTCTACCCATTTCCTCTCACAAACTCTCCGTCGCAACCCGCGACCCGTCGCAAGCAAGACTTACTGGTACATCATAGTAACTTGGAGAGTGGTGGGCTCAACTGCAGACCATGATTTGATATGCATCAAATAAAAGATGCATTTCTTGGTGGTAATCAAGCATTGCAGCTGGATTGTATTTCTTTCACATCTTTTTCATTCAACAATGACATACCATCAAACTATTTTTAATTCTATCAGGGTCAAGTAGACATGGTAAATGGGTGAATCGGATCGGATACGGGTTGAGTCAATTTCGGATCAGATCATTTCGAGTTTGAAAACTTCGGGACTGGTTATTTTCGAGTCAACTAGTATCAAGTTATTTATAGATAATAATCAGTTTGTAACAATAAAAGTTTGGGTCGAATTATACTGGATCAGGACCATTCGGGTTCGGGACATGTTCGGGTCGTCGGGTTATTTGGGTTGGGTCAAATTTGCCAGGTCTAGGGTCAAGTAAGGATTATAGTGCATGTTGTTTCGCTATGATAGATATACCCAATTACCTAGTGACGGTCTTAGAGTAAATAATACGATGGGCCGAGACTTGAACTCAACTAGTATAAATCATGACTCAATTAATGAGTTAAGGGAGGCGGAATGATAATTTCACACTGAAATAAAAAACTAACGGGGGTCGAACCTCATTCCCACATAACTACGGTCCCTTCAATGGAACAACAAGAGAAAGAGTATTTGAGTAATTAGGATAATATTATATTATTGTTTCTATTCTATAATTTTATATAATCATACACAATCCCAGGCCTGGCCAGGATTCTATTTTCCCAGTCTGGCCCGCCTATTATAAAGAAAAAAAATTGGTTAGCCTGTCAGCCCGGCCCACCCAACCTGCCTCGGGCCCAGGCCTGGGGTCAAGTATATCCCAGCCCGGTCCGGCCAAGCCTGCCCCTAGCCTGTCCCGAGTACAAGTCTTTGAATTATCTCAAAACCGTCTTGTCCATCTTTGAATTATCTTATTTTGCACCCAAAAACACTTTTATCTAATAACAAAGGTATAAGCCTACATGTATCCGACCCTCTTGTCTCGACAAAGACGGACAACTTTTTGAGGCACTAAGATAATGTCGTAGTTAGTAGAAATACCAACTTACAACTGTTACAAGTTACAATCAAACCATGTATAATGTCACTAAAGGAAGGCCACACCCAACAGAGTTGCCCTTCTCATGGGTCATTTGAAGCTATCAGTAGTTACAATCAGAATGCTGCGACTGCAGGAGAAATCGTAACCACATCTCATGTACCGATGTTACCATGTACGATACTGCAGTCCAAAATTCCAAGTAGTGTATGGTTGTCTAACTCTCAGGGTTCCACCATGATTTCGGTGGATCAACTTGAAAGGGAGTCCATGCTGGCTTCACTAATGTCGAGCTGTCATAGCGACCCGACTAGGACCTGAATAGAACGTGAAATCTGAATTGATCGATCTGACCAGAGTTTTGATGTCTGAATTGACACAATCCAAAAAATCTAGCTAGCAATACACATGAATTATACCTAAAGGTGATGGTGACCAACTCCGAATAGACCTACATGAATGCAAACATAACATGAAACGACATAGGCACAAATTAAGTCCGCTCATGCATTCATACCCGACTCATATGATCCGTTCACCAGCTCTAAGTTTGTAAAATTCTTGATGACACTAGACAATTACTCGGTATCAATACACATGAATCAAGTCAATCAACCCAAGTGCGAGTCCTTCCACTCCCTATCAATTTACTGGTTATGCGAAATACATTGTTGGCATGAAGTAAAACGCGTATCTTTAACTAATTAACATGGCCGAGGAGGCACAAACACAAACATATTCAACATATAAGCAGACAATTATTGATCAATTTACAAACCATCAGACACCCAATTCGGCTTATGCCTGCCATCCAGTTCTCAAGGGTCACTGAAGCCATCAGTAGTTACAATCAGAATGCTAAATGCTGAGACTGCTGACTGCAGGAAAAATCGTAACCACATCTTATGTACCCATGTACGATACTGCAGTCCAAAATCCCAAGTAGTGTATTGTTGTCTAAGTCAGGGTTCCACCACAATTTGGGTGGATCAACTTAAAAGAGAGTCCCGGGTGGCTTCACTTAGCCTTACATTTACGGTACGTACATTATCTAACATCTGCATCTGCTCCCACCATATATTGTCACAAGGACAAGGGACAAGGGGTTGTACAGTAGAGCTGTCAAACCAACCTGCTCAGAACCTGAATATAACCCAAAAACCGAAACCTGAATTGATCGATTCTACCTAAGTTTTGACAGGTTCTAATCTTAACTATGAATAATTAACATGAGGCGGCAGCACAAGCACAAACATATTCAACATATAAGGAGACAATTATTGATCGATTACAAGTTTACGACCCCATCTGTTCAAATTTTGATCTTTATCGTATACCCTCTTCTTTCCCCTCAATTCTATACATTTTCCCGTTTAGGTAATTTCAATCAATTCTATATATTTTTTTATCTGGTAAGTAATAGCTTTCAACCCCTTTACGATCCTCTCAACCAGCCACCCATACAACCCGCAACACTTCTACTCTGCCCAAACAACCATAACACCAGCCAACCACTTTTTTATCTGGTATTCTCATTCTGTTTGCTGTGTTTGTATAATCTGTTTGTCGAGTTGATCGCTTATGCATGTTGACATTCTGGCTTATTTGAGTCGGTCTCAAGATCATGTGGAGGACGGAGGACCAAAGCCAGTAAACGAAAACATGGATGGTTCTGATGCATTGTCCGATGGTGTACACTGAAGTTACTATTTTATTTTCATAGTCGATTTGTAGCTACATTTTAGCCAACCTTTCGCATCTCGTCTGTAAATGATTAGTCATTCTTGAACCAACGAGAGTTCTTTAGTTGTAGGCACCTGTAAAAATGGAGTATTTCTATTGCTACCAGTCATTCACATTCTATAGCGTTTGTACATTATTACTTGATTTTACCGCGATACAATCAAATGTTCGAGTATCCTTACAACAATTGATTGTAATCTTAGCCCTTGAAACGTTTCTACCAACTGATCAATCAAAAACTAATTAATTTAACCACCGCTGTCATTTCCTGTTCTAGGACTGTATCATTTTTCAGACTTCAGTAGTAATGGCAAATTCGGAGCTGTCTTGTGGCCAAATAGAGCATAAATGCAGGCTCGATTTAAAGCACAAATTACAGATTGCAAGTTTGCAACAAAATACTCTATCAAAACCATATCACAGGCACTGAATTAAAGCGCAAATTACGAATGGGTATCGATAGAACATCATAGATTCCGCGTAAACTCAGTCACATACTCAGAATAATGTAAGTGGTTACTAACGTGAAATACAGAAAATAAGAATTTCTAAACTTGTCTAAAGCTGAAACTTGAATTTGCCTGTAGAATAGCCTATTCGCGTGGTTCAACCTTGTTCAGTTTTTCTGGACCAACCAGAGTTTACCAACAACATGAAGCAAGGCAACAAACGCAATAAACCCGATGCTCATCATGAGAACCACATTTGGAGAAATCTTCAAACCAGGGGCATCATCCGTGTAGAACTGGAGCATTGTTCCAGAGGCACTGCCAGCTGCCCCTCCTCCTGCTGGCCTCCTCCTTCGCAGGCTTGCTGCAGCTGCTGCACTTCCTCTTGGTGGAGCTGTTCCCGCCATTTTCTGCAGTCGAAAAAGCCAAACACTTAGATTATACCCCTTTCCATATTTCAGACAGCATTTGCAATAGCACAGTTATTTAGGAGAGCAAGCGGAAAAGTGGATTACACCAAAATTACAGGCATTTTAGCAAAGTAAGGTCATCAGAACTTTTAAGTATAAAATGCAAAGGGTGTTGTACTTCAGTTCATTTTGCTACTTTTGCCATTGAGGGGAGCGTCATGCTCATAGTCATCACACCTCATACTAGCACTTCTACATTGACAGAGATCGGAGATGCATGTTTCTCTAAGATTAATGTGCACAAATTTAGTTTTCGTGTACTGCTAGTGCCTGTGTGTGCTTTGTATATTAGGTGCAACTTGCGAGGCGCACTGCTATTTAATTCTACTTCTTTTATTTGTCTTTCTTTTTACCACATTATCCTTGGGTTTTGCTCATTTACATGTTAGTGCTCCTTAACTTGTAAAATGCATATTTTTACACAATTTTTATTTTGAAAATACAAATTATTTTCAAAAATAGAATGCTCGTGTGGAGTCCTGTCTATAAGGCTCACGCCTTGCACCTCACTACTAGCCTGATTACAAGCGGCCCAAGTTCCACCCTTACCAATAAGCATATCACCACTAACCACTTATATATCTATAGGGGCTATAACAGCATGTCAGATGCAATTTGCAAAGACTTTGAAGCACATATTCAAATTTCTAGTTCACCGTTTCAATTAAACTAGTACATTATACTCTGAATGACAAACATACCATAGGGGTATCTACATAAATAGCAGTATTGTACACAACGCATAGTTTTAAAGGTTTTGCAGGTTTTACAAATGCATTTAACTACATTTTGAGGCGAGATTAGGTCGCAACAACCGCTTAACTGCCGTAACCAAGGCCAAGATTTGATACTATGACACAAAGTTCAGGAAATGGATCCTCTCCATTTCCTCTCACAATCTCTTTAAATAATAATTTCCCATTTCACCCCTTTTTTCCTTTATTTTTATACGTAAATTTAAAACCGTTAGATGTCAAAATGCGATCCGGACCATAGATAGGAACTTGCCTCTCCATTTCTTTGTAGGAAAGGGAGAGAATCCAGACAGCAAAGTTCAAGAGGGTTACAAGTCTAAAACCTAGATGTTTTCGTACAAAAAAAGACATCACATCATGACAAATACCAAAATCTAATAAGACGTGATTACAGCGTAGAGATATTGTTCAGAACTTCAGACTAACTAATCGTGTATGAACTATTTTGGGCTAAATTACATAGCCTTGTTTCCGTTTTTTTCTTTCAAGATCTTCAAGGTGTTCAATTATATATCCCGTAACAGCCTCAATCCCACCAAAGCAAACTGAATATTTGTTGACATAAAATGCAACTTATACGCAGGATTTCGACAATAAACATGAAGAAACAACCCTATTTTCAGCACTACTGATTGCCATACAATTCCGATTTCCTCAAACCCCGAAGTTTACTAGACTTCTTATATGGAATTGGTTAATGTTCTTCAGCATTAACGCGTAAACTTATAGGATTAACTTTACAATTGACAAACATTTTAAACATATCACTCCCTTAATCCTCGTCAATTGTTAACTTTACTATGTTGCAAGCGAATTTCAATCAAAGGTAAACAAATGATCGTTACGAAACAACATGATCCATAAATCTTCCATCAAAATAACTAGCTCAACCAATACAAAATCACCGTCCATGATAATCAAACTATCAATAACCTAACAAATTCAATACAAAAATCACACAAAAATCGAAAATCAACCATTCAAACGATCAAAATTCAGCAATTAATAATCAAATCCACTAGATATCTGAAACAAACAATCAAAAATTCAGCGAAATGTAATCAAATCAACTGGAAAAACAACGAATCGATTAAAATAAACTAAAACAATCAATTGAGGCTGATAAAGCAACATGCAAATCAAATTTGCACCAAAAAATTGATTAATTCATGCAGAAAATAATTAGAAACATAAACCCTAGACTAATCGAAATTGAAAGAGGGAAAAAATACCTAAATCTTTAGTTAGGTGAGAAAATTGGGGAGAGAGAAAGAGTGATTTTACGAATTTTATTTCCTTTTGATTATTTTGGCAATCGCGTGTTAATGAGAAGGTGTTAGTGTGTTACTCACATCAACTCGAGTTATAATTGGATCGGTATTAATCGGGTTGACCTTAGTTTGAATTCAATTAGGATTCGGTCATTCGGGGTAAGGTTATTTCGATTAACAAACGGGTTGAGTTTGAATCTAGATGGGTTAATATCAGATAAAAAAGTTTTACGAGAAATTGAGTTCATAGAATCCGTTTAGGCATGTAGGATGAAATCAGTGTTTGATTTGGACATGAATTTAGATATTTTTAACATATCGTTAACATTAAATCTATTTTCCTTGTGAATAAATCAAAACATGGGAGACGACGGTGGTAAAAAAAACAAGATTGCTATAATATACGAAAATATTCATCATAGGATTAAAACGGGTCAAATTACATCTATTAGCATAAATTAAATCAAACAAGCTGCAATGCTTTTCTACGCATTATTTGGATGGAGAGATTTAAAGGGGGAGTCGAGAGGATGGAAATATTATTGGAGTTTCTTTGTTTGATTAACAAAATAAAATCAAAGGGATTTAGAGGGGAGAAATCTCTATAGCGTAGAAAACATTTGGAGCGAAACTCGCTTGCACCATTCTCCCTCCCCTTCTATCGGCTCTTTTTTGTATCCGCGCTTATCCAAAAAACATCCCTGTGCACAATATCATTCAGGACTCTATACCACGTAAGAACAATGCATATGCATCACAACATCTGATACTCCAATCGACAATTAAGCGACACACTGGATTATCTAATCACCAAAATTGCTGAAGCTAGCAGTGGTAGATCTCGGAGCAAAATACAAGGGCTTAAACCTTCACATGTAAGATAAGCGAAAGAGAGGACCAAATAATCATTAACAATGTAATTATCAAATCTGTCTGTATAAACTCGAGAAGCTTGCAGGAATCATGCTGCCTCCGAACAAAACAATGATCCAAGTAGGATACCCTGTGCTCCTTAAGCCGAGTTCATAGCTAGAAAAAAGTTGATCCCGTCGACTGAGATGATAGCTCGACCTTGCTTCATCAATACTGAACTTACTATACAGCATAAACCAACATGAAAGAGGAGTAAACAAATTTATTAGCTCTGGAGTAAAATACAGCACCAAAATACATTAAAATACAGCAACGAAATTATCTGATCGGCAATTATGTACTAGTATTAGCGTGGGGAAACTTTTAATTCAAATGCATGCTGATAGGTAATTGGGCGCACTAATGACAGGGAAGTACTAACTACTAACTTAGCTAGAGCCTAGTAGCCTATATCGAATAGAATACATGGCGAGAACTTTCGCGATGTAAACAAAATACAACAGACAAGCGCATACAAATTAGGGACCGTGAGTTGGTAATTCACGAGGAAGAGTATGTACAAATCTTAATTAAGGCTCTCTCGGCACTGAAGTATGCAGAAAGCCAATCATTTCCTCTTGTCCATCATATTGACAACCTGGAAAAAACAATAGAGATGGTTACAGAAAAATCGCAAATTTGCAATGAAGTAACTATGCCTAGCCTAGGTTGACGTCTGAGATAGACACAAGTTAAGATTCTCATACCCTCTTGAAAAATCTGCCACCCTTCTTTCCCACTCCAGTGCCGGCAAGACTTGATGCCAGCAAACATTTGGAATCTGGCCTCCATTTCAATTCTTTCAGTACAGAAAACAAATTCGCCAACTCGGGAGTAATATGAGAGTCCTTTATACTGTTACATGATACAACTTTAAGGGTCTCGAGCTCCTTCCAATTATGAACGACTGAATCTAAGCCTTCTGTTGACAGCAAGGAGCATCCTTCCAGAGAAATTGACTTCACTCTCCTATTATGGAAGTTAATATTCGTTTAAAAAGTTCCAATAACTCAAAATTATATTTAGTTGGCAAACGTTTGATCAAGAACATGAAGCATAAAAAAATGAGAAGCACTTGTGAGTTGTGACTTTATAAGTTTATATACACTCGCGAAGAAAAACAAGACAAAAAATTTATACACTATCCTAATATGAGAAATCTGCCTAACAAATAGACATTCTTATTCAACGTCATTTATTAGCTACTCGTATGTACAATGTAGAACATTTGCTCCTTTTTCTATCCATGGAGCGTGGCGATACTTTCTCCTCATACTCTCATAGCAAATTAGGAAACTCCATCAAGAATCTCTGATCGATACAACCATCAGAATGACCATGTTATCTTTCAACCATTTCAATCAATGAAAGAAGGTCTTATAAATGCTAAGCTATTTGCCGAACCAAAGAAAATCCCGTTTGAGAATATATCTGTCCTCGATAAATCTTCCAAACAAAAAGCCTAATTAGGAGACGAGAAAAGTAATGTAACCTTAACTAACATTTCGGTACCACTGTAATGGGGCATAAAACAAAGTCTCGCAGAGAAGCAATAGAAAAAACCATACACATACCTACACATAGCTGCATAGCGGAACGAGTCATCCTCCAATCCCCAACAATCCTGAAAAGAAATCTCCCTGACAGATTCACACACCAAGAACAAAGCCCTAGCACTATCTTTATCCCGTACTTGACACCGCTCCAAGTGCAACTCCTCAAGCGTAGGACAAGAACCCAAATGCTCATCTGGACCCGGGCACGCATCAATACTGTCACAAGACTGAAGCCTCAAGGTCTTCAAGTTTCCACAATATGAAAGCGCTGATAACCATCCACCATCCATCCTATGTCGAGAAACGGTCAACTCTTCCAACATTTGACAGCATTGCCCAACAGCCTTTATTCCGTCATAACTCCCCTCACACCCACTTAACTCGAGCTTAACTAACCTCCTACATCCTTGAGCCAAAATCGTCATCCCAATATCCGATACAACAGAATCATACAACCCTTCAACACAACAGCTCAATTTTAATATCTGTAAATTCTTAAACATTGAAACACTCCTCAACATCATATCCTCGCAACAATGCACCTCCAATTCCTGCAACATAACGCAACATTCCGCCACAAACCCTAACCCTTTCTCACTAGCATTAACCAAACTCAACTTCCTCAAATTAGGGCATCCATTTCCAATCACCTCAAGCCCACTATCAATCAAATCAACCCCTAAAACCCCCTCCTTACCAAACAACCCTTCTCCAACAAACTCCGTATCGACATTAATCTTCACAACCTTATGAGTAAACACAATCCCTGAGCTCAAACTACTCCTAAAACTAGCTGGAATCAAATTAATCTCACTCAAACCCGAAAATCGTCCCGTAAACCTACCCGAAACCAAAAACCCCCAATCTAACAAACAAATTGACCTCCCAAACTTCCCTAAAACATAATACCACCTCTTACAAACAACCGAAATTAACACATGCTGCAAAATCGGAACTTTCGACAATATTAACTCAAGATTCTCATCAGAAATCAAAGAAAACAAATCATCACCTAAAATTAGGGTTTTCGTATCAGCTCGTTGAACATTATGTGACGTCGTTTGATGCTGTTGCAACTTAAAAATTGCGTTCTTCAATTGTTGGTCT
>JAOWBH010159569.1:0-11410 GCA_028566215.1 Silene coronaria
TGATTAATTTATCAGGATGCTGCAATGTATAGGGATGAACTCAATGAGATTTCTCCACACTCTCTTTTGAAGTGTTCAAGTGATGCTACAACCTTGGTAAGAAAGAGCGTTCTTCCTTATGTTAACATAATTTCTTTATTTGTGTGGCCTCTTATCGCTAAGATTATTGCCTTTGAATGTCACTATGATCCACTGATCATCACCTCTAATTCTGGCAAGAATTCTCTTCCTTATTGTGGATGTTGGTGAAGAATTTCCAGTGCTGGCTTTCTTTAATCCCTTTCACTAATCACTCATGTGGCAAAAAACCAAGGTCTTATCAAATGGATTATACTCTGTATCCCTTTTATAAATCTTTTGTTTTTTGTAAATTTGTAGGGGATCCGTGTCCAAGTTCGAAGTGTCTACATTGAAGGACGTAGCCAGCCCTCCAAAGGCCTGTATTTTTTCGCATATAGGATTAGGATAACTAACAATTCAGACCGTCCTGTACAATTATTGAGGCGGCATTGGATCATTACAGATGCCAATGGGAAAACCGAGAATGTCTGGTCAGTTGTGTTATCAATTTTTGAGAGTTTTACAGCTTTTCTATTTCCGTCTGCCTTTTGTTCTAATGTTTCTTTATTCTGCATTGACCACTGACCAGGGGTATAGGAGTTATTGGTGAACAGCCGGTTATACTTCCCAGGACTGGTTTTGAATACTCTTCAGCATGTCCATTAAGTACTTCCAGCGGAAGAATGGTGAGATTATCTTTATGCTTGTTTCGCTCATCAATTGATTTTCTTGATCCCATATTTCTTTTTTAACGGGGGTTAACTGAAATCTCCATAGTTTTTGCCTCGCCTTTTATTGTGTTTGCGCACAATATGAATGAACACATTCAGTACCTCATGTTATCATGTCAACTGTTAAGTATGGATTTGAGCTTGTGGACCTATTTACTTAACCTAGTTTTTTTCCCCCACGTATTAAGGTATATGTGGAGTGGCGACCTCTTTTTCATAAAATTATGTTGGGGAGAGGCACGTCTTTAAGGACTTCTGAGGTTTTAACCCTATTACCAGTGGAGTGAAAAATGCACTATTATTTAGTTACGGATTATGATGATCATGGACTAAGCAAAATGACGATTCAACTGGCAATGCTTCTTATAGTGAAGTAGTATTCTGTAGTAGTTTTTTCTATGCGTTTGTTTTCTGCATTTGAGGTAGGGTTGTATACATGTATTTGAAACCCTTTATATACAGCCATAGGAGGGACGCCCGTATAGTGTTGCTGACCTTGTTGTGTATGTGCTAAATGTCCTATGTATTTTGTTTAATGTTAGGAGGGTGATTTTGAAATGAAACACATCGACAAAACGGGATCAAGGACATTCAACGTAGCAATTGCCCCATTTTCACTTGCTACCCTTGGTGACGATAGTGATCCTTTTTGAGCCAAAACAATTGAGCGACAACGAGAAATCTCACAAGGATATTGTTCTCTATCTAATCGACTTCATATGATGATTCGATTACTTCCACGTTGTTTCATTATTTGTTGATGTGGTGAAGACTGAAGACCACAACAAACCGAGCATTCCTTTGAACTCTGAAGATGGAAGTAAAGCTCCAGACCCTCAAATAATGGACTGCTCAACCTTTTTTTTTTACCCATATACATGATTATGTATGTAGTATTGTAATTATTACAAACTCGAAAGGAGATGGAAATGAAGCCATGAATGTATACTTCTGTTAGGCTCAGAAAATGTACACATCAAAACCGGTATGTAATGTTGTAGAAATCTGAAAATATGTGAGATATGCTTTTGTTCACTTTTTTCTTTGGAAGAAGTCAGAAGATTGGATTACAATATATTCTTAATTGAATTCTGCTTCATCCTTGTGGTTGTGCTAAAAACCCATTTCCTGAAATTCGACATTTCCCTACTGTTTGGTTTTGCTGCTGTGTACAGTTCATATGGAGACTGAATTTCTTAATACGGTAATCCAGTTCTCGACATAATTATCACAGAAGTTGTCTGAAACAGTCACTTTGTGATTAAACTGAGTGAGGCTACATACATCCGACATTACAAGGGAGCGAGTGTTTCAACCATAACCTTAAGCTGTTAAGCATGCGTATTTCATTCCAATATTCTTCCTGCATTTGTTTGTTGTAGAATAAGTTTTTCGTTACGACTATGCTTTAGCTTCTGTATACGGCAAGGAGTGTTAGGTTGCCTCTTTTAGGCTTCCCATTTTGCATGATCTTGTTGTTCGTAACTGCCCTTATATTTGGTCTATTTCATGTTACTTTTCCGTATTCTTCCTCTTCTATATACATGTGTTTTGCATTCTTATAAACCTCTCCTCTTCTAAACTTCACTACTTGTTCTCGCTTTAACTTTTTATGGACCTTTTATTTTTCTTCTCGGAAGGTGTCGTCGATGTCGACTATAAATGCCTCCCTTTGATATAAGAGGTACACTCTTTACACATCCTTATATATATATTTTGATTTTTGTGTCGGAATCCTTGAGATATTGGTGTAATGAAAAATTTAAATTCGATTTTTATCGATGTTTCTTGATTTCATTACTAATTCACTTCTTTAGTAATTTAATTTTCATTTTTGCCTTCTAAACATCAATTATTGATTCTTTGGTGATTCACTTTCGATAGAAAACCAATATGTAAAGTTCGAGAGCGTATTAATGATATAAGTATGTACAATATAAAATGCATCGGAAATAATTAAATTAAAAATTTCAAAAATTTTGCAGTTTCGGAGGGACAAGCGCCCCTACTAAGTACTAACCCTATAATTACGCCACCAGTCGTTTTGTTAAGGTATTAATCCGTTACGATTATACGACTTTATATAGTCATGATCTTAATGTATAATAGTCGTTTTGTTAAGATATTAATCCCTCACGATTATACGACTTTATATAGTCATGATCTAAATGTATAACAGCTATGGGGTTATTGTTATTACCACACATCCAAAACATCTAACCAATAATTAAAACACTTTGTGCTCGATATCAAATTAACGTATCATATTACCTTTGTCGTCCCAAATTAAACAAATTACGTGTTACGGAGTAATAGATTGATTAAGAATACTCGTCATGTAAGTATGGTCCAAAACTTCGAATAGGTTAGTTTGAACACTTTACAGTACGTCTATGTATGTGTTACTGTTATGCTTGTTAAAGAAGTTTGTTGTTTGATGGTCTAGACGTCTAGTTCTAATTTACCCCATATATCTTGTTAACAAAGCCAAGCAACAAACGTGTATGACAAATTGACAATGACAATGACAATGACAATGACAAAGCCCATAAATTTACGTGTTAAAAGTCGACTTAAAGTCAATATAATGAATTAGCATTGACACTTTTCTGGTCGGCGACATTACGTACATACATCTTGCATGGGATAATCTCTTACTCCGTATTAATTAGCCTCAATATGGATGGTTTATAGAAAGATGGACGTAAAATCATACTCCCTCTGTCTCATCAATAATTTATACTTACTTAATTTCTCACTTACAAAATAAAGTAAATATAAATTATACTAGGGCAGCGGGAGTAAATCACAATGTTATTTGTATTATGAGACTTGCTAGTTGCTATATTTCACAAATCACCGAGTTATTTAGATAAATTACGTGTAATTTTACAAAGTTTTTATGTATAAATTAAAATCAGTCTTATAAATTACCCTTTGTACCGCTATACAAGATTTTATATACTCCCTCTACATATCTATGTTTGCCCTATTTCAATAAAATACTTCTCACATATATATTAGAGAAATGGGACAAGTACTTATATGCGGAGGGAGTATATTGTAAATGCAAGGATATTATTTTGTTAAAACTTTGCATATGAATTTCATAATTATTCATCACTAATTGACAAAATAAAAGGATATCCTTTATGGCTTTATTGCACATTTAAGGGGTGCATTTTTATCATTCTTATTTTGTTACATAAATAAACGATTATCTTACAAATAAAATGAGAAATGTATATAATTTTTTATTCATCTCATAGTATCACTTCACAAATTCTTTGTTGAGAGTTAAAAATTAACATTGTTCTTGGTGGCGGATTTAAGAATGGCTAGCACTCTAGCAGGGGCGGTCGTCACCGCTGACGGTCGGAATTTCAAAGTATTTAGTTAAAATTTTCTAACATTTTTCGCGTTTCCCTTAAACCATTACCAGTTCGTCCCCGTTCAGAATTTTCGCCTCCGGAGTCAATTCCTGGCTCCGCCACTCTCACAATCGAGTTAATAAAGCAGGATAAAAAAAGAGTTATATATGAAAAGTCTTTTGTTAAAACGGTCTTACACAACATACACCTAATAGAACCGTGAACCGTGAACCGTGAACCGTGAACAGATTCTACTATTCTAGGCTTTGGAGGTAAGAAAAACCTGTCGTTGAACTTTAAAATCTCACCTTGTTTACCCTGAGAAGAGAAAAGGACTAGATACATACAGTGTTTTGCAAACTGCAATAATTAGTTAATTATTTTACTGCATGAATGTATTTATGGCTATGGCTGCATTGCATGGGACAGGTAATATTAGCATTTGACCAAATTTTTTACCAGCACACCAATTTATGATATGGCAGCCTTTACCCCAACTTTATTGTAATTTGTGGGCACTCTACAAACAAAATCATAGGTCTATATTTCTTAATTTACTTTCTTTTCTTTAAAATGTTGAAAAAGTAGTCCAACAAAAATATCAACTACCCTAGAAATTAGAACCACAAATTTTGAATTTGTGACTGATAAAAATCAGTCACGAGCTTGTGACGTGAAATAAATGGGCAAATGAGAAAGGCTTGTGAGAGGTTACAAGTAAGACGGACTGAATTAGAAAATACGTACTCCCTAAGATTCTCTCTTATCTTTTTAGTTTTCCCAACTAACCATCTTAAACAAGAAACATGTCAAATAATATTAAAATGACAAAAAAGAAATGCATATGAAGTACTCGTAATTTAATTTGATTTATATATAAGACGGATATGATCATCTTAAGAAAGATTAACTCGTTAATTTTAAAAAAGAGATGATAAAATGACAGTACGTGCATTGATCATATTATTTGTTCGAGGAGTATTAGTGTATTGTGCATGAGAAGATTGATTGTGACAAGAGACTGTTTTGTGTTCCTTAGCCATGTTAATTTTTGTTTTTTGGAAATTTGCAAATGCAAAGAAATGAAGAAACTTGAGCCCCAAGCATATCACCTTTGTACATCCAAATATCTAATACATCCAATTGATCTTGATGTACGGGCTATAATTGCATTTTTGTGGTGCTTTTCAAATTGATTGTACTTCTAGTTCACCTTTAACAATTGGAAATAAATTTATATATAAAAAAAATTGACATATTATATGATATCGGATGGTACCGAATTTCAATACCATCTCCTGACATAAATTGTGCAGTATTTATTGTTTTAATAGACTATACACGTTGTACTAGTATGTGATAGAGTGATATCGAGACTCAATATCACTCGTTAACGTCATGTTAATAAATAATTCCGATTGATCCTAACTTTACTTAATTCAATATGTCTAAATGTTGTACATATATGATATCACTAGAATTCTACACGCATAAACTTGAATTATGAAGCAGTATTTACGTAATTTCATTACACGATTATACATATACTCGTATTAATTGTATTCATGTATGGAGTACAATTTGAGTGTTTAAAGTTCATTGTACATAATTAAACCATCCTAAATAATCTAATTTTCTAAAATCATAACTTGTCAATTAAAGTTACATATCACTATCAAAATCTCATTCATATATGAAGTTAATTAAATAGGTGTACAAGCATAAAAAGAAAGCTTGTTGAAAAAGCATAAGAGCACAACACCTTCTTATATCTTCATTCACTTTTCTCTATCCACCCATGTTATATTGTTGTCTTAGGTTTTGTTATTAAACAAAAGAAGAAGAAGCAAAGCATCTTCTACACATCACCACCATTGCCTTGCTTTCTATTGCAAGTATCTTAACCTTTCCTTTACTTACAATTATAAGCTTTTTGGTTTAAATTTAATATTCTCTTTATTTATTCTATTCATATTATTACATGCAAAATGCCAATTTAATAATATTATTTTTTTCCAAAAAATTGTTCTATTTTGCAAGTTTTTGATCATCATCTTTTCATAGCTAAAATAAAACAAAAACCCACTTAAAAGTTTGGAATCATTACCCTTTGCATTCTTTCACACAATTATATCATTTTTTTTAATTTTTTTTTTTAAGATTGAGTCATATATAATCCTATTTTTGTCAAAAATCCACAAAATTTGTAAAGGTTTTTTCATATTTTAATAAACTTGACTTCACTTGCACTTTTTTATCCCAAGAAAAAACATCACCAAGTTTCATAATTATTCTAAATTTCTGGGTTTTTTTTGGGTGGTTTTCTAGAGCTTTTAATCTCCTTTCATGTTTTAGTGTGGAAGTGTTGAATGTTGGTCTCAAACTTTTTTTGATTTTGCCAATAATGATGAATATTTCCCATTTTTTGCTTTTACAATTTAATGTCATTGAACTTTGAAGCTCTCCCTACATTTTTTATTCCGTATACTGTATAAACTTATCGTGAAACCGTCTCTTGTAAGAATTAGCGTTTTTAGAACATAAATTGGTTCTTTCTCTAGATATTAGTGAAGTTTGTAGTAATTTTTCTCAATATCAAAGCAAAACACACATGACCAAATTTTTACCTTGATTAACTCAAATTTTAACTCTTAATATAATTGATTTGCTTGTTTTATATATTACATCTCGATTTTGCTAAATATTTTTGTCTTTGGACTAACCTAAATATAATTTTTTTTTTCTTAATTTAGATTATTCATTGAAATCACCAACAAAAAACAATATCTTCCCTACACATTTATATCATCAAAATACTCGCGAAGACGAATTAAACAAACAATGAGTGCATCAACCGGAACAACAAGAGTTACATGGCAACCACAAACAGCAGGAGATACTTCAACTTCAAGTTATTGGTTAAATTGGAGAGTTTTGTTATGTGCAATATTGGTATTAATATCAATGGGTTTTGCTTCTTTTCTTATATCAAAATTCGAGGGACCGAGAAATATGAACTCGAGTAGTCGTAGTAGTAGTCGTAGTAGTAATGTCGGTCCGTCGCAATTTGAGAGAGATGGAAGGGATGAAAATGATGGAGTTTTGTATGCTGATGAAGTATGGAAGCCTTGTCTTGAAGGAATTCATCCTGGTTGGTTGTTAGCTTTTCGGGTTTGTGCATTCTTTGTGCTCTTGATTCTTCTCATTGTCAATGCTATTGTCGACGGTGGCTCGATTTTCTACTACTATACTCAGTAAGTTGTTAATGATATTCTTGTCGGAATGTAATTAGTTTCAGTACCATCCTCTCACATGTTTTATAAAAACGTACCTATTTAATGAGTTTGTATACCAATAGTGTGGGAAGGTGGTACTGTCTACCGAGATTGGATACTGTCTGGTGGCGCCATTGACATTAATCCGAAATTTGAGCTTATCGCGATTATATGATTATTTTGTATGTTGTGCAGGTGGACTTTTACTCTAGTGACTATATATTTTGGGGTAAGTAATCCATAATGCTAAGATTTATTTTTACTATTGTATAAAATGATTTAGAATATCATGTTTATAAAGTTTCATCATTGATTAATGAAGCTAGGATCAGTGATTTCGATGTACGGTTGCTACGATTATCACAACAAAGCTAGCGGAGAGCGGGTTCATAATGAAAGGATTGATTCAGAAAGAGGTGATTACATTGTTTCTGTATATGGTGGAACTCCACATGCTACTAAGAACACTTGGAGCTCGAACTCTCGACAACTTGTCGGTCATTCTCGTCCGACTGCAGGCTTTTGGGGCTATATCCTTCAAATAATTTATCAGGTTGAACATCATAAACTACATTCAATTTAATTTTTTTTTAATTACTCTGTTTCAGAAACAGGGGAGCTGAAGACTGAAGTTACACAATGTTTTATCCTTTTATGAGTATGATTTGTTTACGACAAAATTTAATTGACGCGTTTTCTCAAACAGATGAATGCAGGAGCTGTGATGCTTACTGATATGGTGTTTTGGTTCATACTTGTACCGTTCCTCTCGACAAAGAACTATGATCTCAACTTTGTGAGCACCTAATCTCTAGCTCGAAACTTTGTGCATACATCATGTTTTCGGAATCTATGGGTCTATTAGCCACATTTGTTCATTTCATCGACGAGAAGCAAGTCAAATAATACCTACCGAGTATCAACTAATATTACACTGTCTCGTATCTATGATAGGATATATTGAATGTGTAAGGTGTAAGTTCTGAGCTTGGATTTCGCTTTAAACCTTAAACAACTCTTAGCCTATTTACAATAAGATGGTTCTACTCGACATTTCTCGGTATATTGAATGTGTAAGGTGTAAGTTTTTAACTTGGATCTCGCCTTAAACCTTAAACCTTAACCTGACAACCTATGTACAGTAAGACGACATAGCGTTTTGCATACGTAAATACATGTAAGATGAAATTAATCCATATGTGTATCTTTATACTAATGTAACTATGTTAATCATTTGGACAGTTTATAATAAACATGCACACAGTCAACCTTGTCTTCCTGCTTGGTGATACTGCATTGAATAGCCTGGTGAGTTATCTACACTGATACAGTTACTCCAATATAGAAAGGCAAACAAATAACTGAGACGGAAATAGTATATGGATTTCATTCAATACATTCCCTTTACACTGTTTTTTTGTGATTTTGGTGGCAGCATTTCCCTTGGTTTAGGATAGCATACTTCATACTATGGACATCATTCTTTGTCATTTTTCAGTGGGTCCTTCATGCTTGTATTTCAATTTGGTAAGCCAGCCAATTTATTTGTTCCTTCTTCGTAAAGCATAATGTAACTTCTTTGTTTTCTTCTCTAATTAGTCCTTTTCTGTATTAAATTCTGCAAACAGGTGGCCATATCCATTCTTGGACTTGTCGTCATCGTTTGCCCCGTTGTGGTATGTAACACATTCAACCCCACGATACATTTCATATGTGTTGTAGTCGATAAGTTAAATTAAACCTTCGTCTAGGCATGCCATACTTTCGGTTTCAGTCTTAACATGTGAATGGCTTATCGTGGTAATCATGGTCGGCAGCCATATCTTTGAACACTTCACAAGACAGGTTTTTTGGGTACCATGCATCTAGGATATGCACAAGGAACTTTGGTAATAGTTACTGCAGTTTCGGAAACTTTAGAAGACGCGTTTTATTGGCTGTCTTGACAGAAAATGTAGTACAATGCATATGCATCTAAGATCATCATAATAGCAGAATGGAGCTACATAACATGGTTAGTCTATTTATAAGACTCACTTAAGACTCGTATTTTTCCACTTTATCCCCATACCGATGCTTAGTCCCATGATATATCGTCTTAAGAAATGAAGTTTTAGGACGAGATTGTATGAATGAGTGAATCATTTCCCTTCTATTTATGTTGTTTACATGATTGGTATATGTAGGTATTCTGCAGTCGCAATAATGCACATTCCATGTTATGGCATCTTCTATCTTATAATCAAACTCAAGCATTTCGTCCTGTCGAGATATTTTCCTCATTCCTACCCGTACTGCAATCGATGAAACAAAAGACCTTGTCTACAGTTACTGAAGCGGCTTCAACTCGAAGAACATAGTTTCGAACATATTACATGTGTAATTAAGTATCGTAAATTCTCAAAAAGATCGTTGTACAACCTACAACGGTTTTATAAAAGTTAAGGGTCGTTTTTTTTTTTTTTGTCAACTTTTTCATAAGAGAGAAAGATAGAGATGCAGGGGAGCAGGACTAACTATATAAAGGGCAAGTTTTGGTTTTAGGTCATATACTATTGTTTTGGTTGGTTGTATCTATAATACAGAATATAGATTTTGTGCAAAGATTTATAGAAGAGTATTTTATAAAGATCATCTGGGAGTCTGGGAGTCTGGGACTCTGGGTGCGTTTTGGTTCGAGTGAAATGGATGCTGGGTATTTATTGTCAAGAATATATTATCGTCTCAAACCGAGTCCAACTCTCACGGTCAATCTGCTGCTCAACCGAAGCCTTAATTCTCTCCTCATTAATCTCTCTGATTCTCTTGTTGTTAATAGTCAAATGTATTTCCTATATTGTAGTTTTGTTAGCTAGAATTTAGCTTCTTGTTAACTTAGAATTAGCAACTAATTCATGTATATATACCTAGCTATGTAACTCATTTAATTATCTCACAAAATATAATAACATTCAATTTTTCACATTTATATCCTTAATTATTTTACCATTATTTGTTAATTATTTTTGCGAGAATAAATACAAAATTTAATGAAATTGAATTTAGTTACAAAAAGAATAAATTTTAAATAATTTGTGTGAACTTTTAAATTATTCTTTGGAAAATTATTTAGGATACGAGTTAATTTTTTACCACCAATAAGATAAAGAGTGCGAGAATTAGTAAACGGAACAATTATATACCAATAGTTGGAATATCTACAAATAAATAATATAAAAAGACAAACTTAAATATCCTAAATGACAAATCCTTTTGTTGTTCAAATCCTACGTGTCATTAATAGAAAGAAGTATCTCTTAACAAAAAAACTACTACCACATATCAAACGTGTATGACACAAAATTCCACTAATTTAAAACAATCAATGCTTTACTATAAAAAAAAAAGAGTAAATTAAAAATTATTCGCTTTTAAAATTCAGTTTTAAAAAATTACTCCTTGTAATTTTTTTTTCCAAAAATTACTACCTTAAAATGCATTTTTATCAACAATTGTTTCAAAACTCAATTTCAAGTCACTTATTTTGTCGGTTTATGAACTTATTTCATTTATAGCTTAACGAATTTATACTTTATAAGGTATAACAATGGAGCATAAGTTTAAAAATAGACGGAATAAGTCGCTTAAGTTGGAGTTTTGAAGTAAATTTTGATAAAAATGCATTTTAATGGAGTAATTTTTGGAAAAAAAAACTATATGGGAGTAATTTTAAAAAATTGAATTTTAAAAGGGAGTAATTTTTAATTTACTCTATAAATAAATGGGGAGGGGACATTGTGAAAGGATAATTATTGGGTCGACATGATTAGGTGGTACTAAGATACGGTATCATTTTCTGACGGGTCATAGGTGGTAATGTACGTAATTCTACATTACTTGGGTGAAATCTAGTGGTTAAAACTTGGGTCTTAGGTTCAAGCCTCGTCAAGAGCAATTTTATGGTGTGTTTATGCATGGCTTAAGGCTATATGCC
>JAOWBH010159580.1:0-11409 GCA_028566215.1 Silene coronaria
CCCATTGATGTCTTGTATTTATATGCGTTTTACTAATGAGAAGAACAACATACAATTCACCAAAACCTAGTCTGTAATATGGTATCAGAGCACACTCCAAAAACCTAACCCCATCCCGCCTCTTTGTCTTCCTCAATGACAAAGGACTCTGGAATTCCAGACCCTGAGGTTGATCCTCCCAAAATTGATCCACTCTCCCCTTACTCCCTTGTTAATCAAGAAGGTCCTGGTCAGTCTATCACCCATGTCAAACTCCGAAGTGACAACTATGAAGAATGGAGTCGTTCTATGCGTAGGTCTCTTAAATCGAGACGTAAGTTCGGATTTTGTAATGGGTCAATTGATAAACCTAACGAAAAATTTCTTCTTGAACAATGGGAAGTCGTTCATTGCACTGTCGTTCAATGGATTATGAATTCCATTGATGCCTCTCTTCAAAACTCGATTTCCTACACAGAAGATGCACAAGCGCTCTGGTTTGATCTGCAGGAGCGGTTCTGTCGTTGACGGCTCAAAAATCAATGCTCTAAAGACTTAACTTTAT
Source organism: Silene coronaria (assembly GCA_028566215.1). Lineage (NCBI taxonomy): Eukaryota > Viridiplantae > Streptophyta > Magnoliopsida > Caryophyllales > Caryophyllaceae > Silene > Silene coronaria. The sequence goes on from JAOWBH010159580.1 coordinate 545, forward strand.
GATTGTAGACAGTCTAAAGGGATGTCCGTCACAGCATATTATGGCGCACTTAAAGTGCTTTGGGATGCTCTTGCTAATTATGAGCCGCCCTTCGCCTGCAAGTGTGGCCGGTGTCTATGTGGGATTGCTAAGGATGCTCTAGCTCGTCAAGATTCGGAGCGGTTACACAAATTTTTCATGGGGTTGGATGCTAATTTGTATGGGGCAATTCGTTCCCAGCAGCTTGCCCTTGACCCCCTGCCTACTTTGAATCATGCGTATCATATTGTTCTCCAGGAAGAACGCCTTCTTGTCCCGGGGGCTACTGCTGTAGAGGCACCAACTGATGTCATGGCCTTCGTTATACGTCGTGAGTCTACTCCCTCCACTACTCCGGATTGGCGTGCCTTGCGTGACCTTGAACGCCAGGAACGGCGAAAGCTTCATTGTACCCATTGCGATGCTTCTGGTCACGAGTCTCATTCCTGCTTCATCAAGTCCCAAAAATTCCCGGATTGGTGGGGTGATCGTCCTCGAACTCTCGAAGAGATGCGTACCAAAAGAACGAACTCGTCTTCCTCTGCCTCACGGACTTCAGCCCGTGCAAATCATCTCACAGCCGAATCTGTTCCCTCCTCGTCTCTTGATCGTCTTAGCGGTATGTCTCTTGACTGGATTATTGATACAAGAGCCTCTCACCATGTCACCGGTGACGATACATGGTTGACCGACACGCACTCTATCCCGTCATGTCCTGTGAGCCTTCCTAATGGGCAGAGTGTGTCGGCCACTGTTACTGGAATGGTTCGGTTAACTGAGTCTCTCATTTTGCGTGATGTGTTATTTGTTCCAAGTCTTAACTGTAACCTTATTTCGGTTTCTCAGTTGGTTGCCGCTACCGATTGTGTCTTGAGTTTTACTAATCATTCATGTCACATTCAGGACCGTTCGTTGAGGATGAGGATTGGAGTCAGTGAGCTACGAGACGGTTTATATTTTTTGCGTGCAGTGGTGCAGCCAGTGGTACATCGGGTCAGCGCTACCGACACTTTCAATTTATGGCACAATCGTCTCGGTCATCCGTCACACGCCGTAGTTAAATTAATTCCTTCTATTAGTCATTCCCGTCCTCCTTTGGATCATATTTGTGATGTTTGTCATGAAGCGAAACAGACTCGTAATAGTTTTAATTTGAATGATAATAAAGCTTCCGAAATTTTTGAGTTAATTCACTGTGACTTATGGGGTCCGTATCGTACGCATTCCTCTTGTGGTGCGAAATATTTTCTCACAATTGTTGACGATTGTTCTCGTGCTGTATGGGTATATTTGTTACTTGATAAAACAGAGGTGACCGATATGTTTATGAGTTTTTTGGCAATGGTTGAAAAACAGTTTTCAGCTCGTGTTAATATGTTCGTTCCGATAATGGAACGGAATTTCATGCTATGGCGGGGTATTTTCTCAAGAATGGTATTTTTTTCAAACCTCTTGCGTTGGGACACCCCAAAAAAATGGCCGTGTCGAACGAAAGCATCGACATATACTGAATGTTGCTCGGGCTTTGATATTTCAGGCTCATCTTCCGATTTCTTTTTGGGGTGAGTGCGTTTTAACTGCCGCTTATTTAATTAATCGCACTCCCTCTCCACTATTACAAAATAAAACGCCCTATGAGTTCCTGTTTGGCACGGCTCCATCATATACCCACCTCCGTGTTTTCGGTTGTCTTTGCTTTGCTCACAATCAACATACAAAGGGGGATAAATTTGCTAAACGGAGTCGTAAATGTTTGTTTATTGGGTATCCGCACAATAAAAAAGGTTGGAAAGTCTTTGACATTGATACGTGGGATATCTTTGTCAGCAGGGATGTTTGTTTTTATGAACATAGTTTTCCTTCTGATACGACGAATCCGTCATCGTCCTCTGTTGCGTCCCCTGTTTTTGATAATGAGCTGCTGGTCACTCCTGAGTCTCTTAACGATCAGTCCGCATCTGTAGGGGCCTCCGCTCCAGATATGACTGAGTCTGGTATAGATACACCCGACGCCTTGGTTACTTCAGGGGGTCCTAACACTACTGATGGGGGGTTCATATTGGTAATGGTGCGGCTGTTGAAGCCATTGACGTGGATAATGAAGCTGAAATGGGTCGTGGGAAACTCCCTAAGATACCATCTTCCCGTCTTCGTGGTTTTGTTGTTGGTACCGCTGCTAGCTCACCTCCTGATTCGCCTCGGTACTCTGGTACTCCGTATGCCCTTGCTAATTATGTTTCTTGTGATCGATTTTCCTCTGAACATAGAAAATTCCTTGCGGCCATCACGGCCAATGCCGAGCCTCCTAATTTCCGTGATGCTATTACCGACCCTCTTTGGTGCAAGGCTATGCAAGATGAGATTAGTGCTCTCGAAAATAATACTACATGGGACCTCACCGACCTTCCTTCTGGAAAAAAGGCTCTTGGCTGTCGTTGGGTTTACAAAATTAAATATAAATCTGATGGTAGTATTGAGCGTTATAAAGCCCGGTTGGTTGTTTTCGGTAATCATCAGGTGGAAGGCATTGATTATGGAGAGACCTTCGCTCCTGTTGTCAAAATGGTCACCATTCGTATTTTTCTTGCTGTTGCGGTTGTTAGAAATTGGGAACTTCATCAGATGGACGTGCATAATGCTTTCCTGCACGGTGATCTGGATGAAGAGGTCTATATGAAGATTCCACCTGGTTTCGGCAAGGGTAAAGACGGTAAAGTTTGTCGTCTCCGTAAATCCCTCTATGGTTTGCGTCAGGCCCCGCGCTGCTGGTTTGCCAAATTCACTGTTGCTCTAAGGACATATGGTTTTGCTCAGTCATATTCCGATTATTCTTTGTTTAGCTATACCAAAGCCGAGGTTTGTCTTCATGTTTTAGTTTATGTGGATGATCTCGTCATAGCCGGAAATAATTCGGACGCCATCTCCGTCTTTAAGGCATATCTTGGTAATTGTTTTCATATGAAGGACTTGGGTCATTTGAAATATTTTCTAGGGCTCGAGGTTGCCCGTAGTTCAGAGGACATTTTCCTAAATCAACGCAAATATGCGCTTGATATAATTTCCGAAACGGGCCTTTTAGGTGCCAAACCCGCCGCCACTCCCATTGAACAACATCACCAACTTGGGCTGGCTACGGGGGATTTTTTGGACAACGTCGAAGCTTACAGGCGTCTTGTAGGGTGTTTGGTCTATCTCGCTGTGACCCGTCCCGATCTCTCTTATGCTGTCCATATTCTATCCCGTTTTCTACATAAGCCACGAACGGAGCATATGGATGCGGCCCTCCGTGTGGTTCGATACCTTAAGGGTAGCCCGGGTCAGGGGGTCCTGTTACGTTCGGATGCTGATTTTACCATTTCTGGTTGGTGTGACTCCGATTGGGCGGGTTGTCCGTTGACCCGGCGTTCTGTCTCGAGATGGATTGTTTTTCTTGGCTCTTCCCCGATTTCCTGGAAGACTAAGAAACAGCAAACCGTTTCGCTTTCATCTGCTGAAGCCGAATACAGGGCTATGGCCGCCATTCTTTGCGAGCTAAAATGGGTTATGGGTTTGCTCTTGAGTCTCGGCGTCTCTGCCCCTAGGCCCATGCGTCTTTATTGTGATAGTCAATCTGCACTTCATATTGCCCAAAATCCCGTCTTCCATGAGCGGACAAAGCATATAGAGATTGATTGCCACTACATTCGTAACGCTATAGCTGATGGTCTCATTCACCCTTCTCACGTTCCCACGCATTCGCAGCTCGCTGATATTTTTACTAAAGCTTTGGCTTCGTCACAGTTTGACTTCCTTCTCCGCAAACTGGGCACTCTTGATCTACATGCTCCAGTTTGAGGGGAGGTGTTAAGGTCGATTATTGGGCTTTGATGTATTTCCTTATTTTATTGGGCTTTGACCCATTGATGTCTTGTATTTATATGCGTTTTACTAATGAGAAGAACAACATACAATTCACCAAAACCTAGTCTGTAACATAAGTACACACAATTCAAAACAACAATAGATGCCAGCAAACAATACAACTGCATCAACTTAGTTGTAGGATCAACGTAAACATCAAACATGAAACTATAAGCTTATTGTGTTTTTGTCAAATCCAATCCAATCCAATCCAAGTCATAGACTAATTCATGGACGATAAAAACATCTATCCATTGGACTTCACTTCTTTTGGGCAATAAAAAGACCCCATCGTTGCTCGCCTGATGCACTCCTCATCAACTTTGCCTTCCAACCACCAACTATGTCCTCATAATCATACTGAAATTTATAGGCATAACAATTTCTTATTATCTCAATTATGTTGGTAATCACTAATCAACACAAAAATCCATCGTTATATCAGTTTCCGCGAATTTTCTTGTAAGACCATCTATCTTACAGTGACAGTATCTCAAAGTTCTTGTAAGAGCCCGTCTTATAATATTAAAGTTATAAGATAAGATTGTCTATTACCAGATTAATTAGTATGGTTAAAGGTATATAAAATGACTGGCCAAGAACTATGCACGAACCTCAGAGAAATCCGCAATGAAGTCATGCTTGTCTTTCTCAATAGCATCTAGCTCCCTTTGCAGGACTTGGATGAACTAAATACAAATAGCAATAAATAATTAAGTTAATATGAACTAGAACCATGAAAATTTATATATTTATGAAATATTAGGAACATAGTGACAATGTATAACCTGATCAGTCCTATCCTCGGCAATAACATCGTCAAATCCAGCATCTTTAAGTATCTGGTGGAATTTAAAACCAAGTCTTATATATGGGTATTAAATCAAGGTCACAATACCGAAACTTGACCATGTAAATGTTTTGAAAATAACTACGATCGAATTTTAGCACATTTTAAGGCGTTATTGTCTGCATTTAGCTAAATCAAGCTACAACAGCGGAGGAAAATAGAGTGGTTGAGCTTGCCTGGCCGTATTCCTTCACATCATGGAGATCATAACCTCTCTGCTTGATATACATTGCAAATTCAGGAGAAGGCTGACCACTGCTCTTGCAATAGTCACTTATCAGAAGTTTGCCTCCGGGCTTCAACCAATTGTACAATGACTTGAACAATGCAGGTTTGTCCTGAAAAAAGAATGTGAACACTCCAACACTCAGTTAATCTGAATTGCCTTTATGCTTTGAGCCTTCGAGATAGTGGCGGGCCATTAAGATTTCATGAAATAATGAACTTAGGAGACTTTAACCCTTAACCTGTGGTATTGATCGTCAAGACGTCAACAAAGATAGGCTACTAAAGACACCAGGAGTATATACATTGTTTTAGGTCCACCCGTACTTCGAGGGGAAGATCATGCAGAGGCTTATTAACAAATTAATGGTTTAGGATTGGCGGAAGAGAACATAAATTGTCGAAACTTTGCTACATTTTACTGGCAATTCACTTGCTCAAAATTCCCTGAACCCAAAAATAAGGGTATCTGGGGAATAAGCATCGGCCACCCTAAAGCTCCGTTCAGAAAGCAAACTTATTCCATCGAATGAAATGCAGGACGTATTATAGCAAGAACGAATAAGGTTATATGAGGATACAAGATAAAGAAAAGGATGATTAGTGGTAACTTTGACCCCTTCTGACTAACTTTAAACAGACCTCACATAAGTTTTAACATCATTTGTTGTATAAACATTGTAGAGGTATAAAGCAAAAAGAAATTTAGGAGCAAGTCCATCGACAAATGCAATTTACCTGAATATGTAGAATTGTATCTCGGCTGTAAATTACATCAAATGTGTGCATAGGGTAAGTTTTCTTGGTACAATCTGCCACCTCAAACTCAACAGCACATTTGAGACCGATAGCACGCTCAAGGGCGAAAGAGATCATATTCACAGAGAGATCAATGCCAACAACATCCACATCAAAGTTCTCGGCCATGTAAAAATCACCTCCGCCTATGCCACAGCCTACATCCAGGACTTTCTGGCCAGGTTTCAAGTCAAGTCTTGATACAAACTCTTTAGTCGTTTCTGTTTATAAGAAAATGTATTAGACTGTATCTTTGAAAATTTATAAGCCGTAAAACATCAAAAATTTGGACACAAGTTTCTGATCCTTTCTTGGTGCTTCAAAACAGTTGACTAGTTTCAAGGTAACAAACCATTCTCTTATACTCCGTATTAAAGTACTGCACACAAATCATAGAGCATCAGAGGATTCAAAGTGAGAGCACTATACGTACCAAGACCTCCGGTGCTCACATAACCAGAGCCAAATACACGCTCATAACGCAGAATGCTACTGCACTTGTACTGGCTAGTATCCAAAAACCGTTGGAAACCCTTGTCACCCTCAGAGTTAACCTTTTGCCACAACCAACAAATCTGTATATAGAAAACAGCCGCTACGTCAGCATTTCTGGTTTGCTTGTGGATCCTACGATTGCTAAATTGAAAACAACCACACGAGATATACAAGACCTGATTTTGATTCTTCTTGCTTCTGACATAAGCTCCAATGCATTTGCAACCAATTAGGGAGAGCTCATACATGTTTTCAGAAACGTCCTTCGAATGTGATTCTTTAAAGACCTGCATCAATGAATGACTAGAATTATTGATGACATTCAAATAATAAGTAGATTAACTTCCATAATCCAGAATTTATGAGAGTTGTTCCCAACATACTATCCACCATCCACTATACAAAAATCTCCTATGAGCAGCAAAGATGTTAATCAAGCACTTAAAAAAGTTTACCTGAATAAGCAACACATTTACACGTCACTAATCTGATCACAACTAATAAGCTAATAAGCGCTTTTTCACATAAGCAACACATATAGATTAGGGCACTGGTTTCAGCATTAGAATTGAAGGGGAAAATTATGTTGAGATGTATTACCATATTCAGTGAACCAAAAACCTGTGATAAAAGAGAGAACAGATCGAAGTATAACCTTTGTGTAGAACCTGGGTTCACGGTAGTGCGTTGGATTGTTTTTACGCTTGTGGTCTCCAGATTGATGAAAACAAGACTCCCTGAAGAAAATGAATCCTCCTGGTTTCAACCAACTCAGCATCCTTTCAACCAAATTTTCAACCTGCAATCCCAATAGAGGAGCAAAATGCAAATACATTACTTAGGATGAAAAATGTACGAGGAACAAACAAAGATAGTCTAAAGGAGTCAAGTTGGCCCATACAAGGCCGTGGTTAGACAATCAATTCAATCAATGCACCATCGAAAGAGGGAATGCTTCATAGGAGACGAACACACAGCAAATAGACATTCAGATCAATCAACCCGTGATCCTGAACCAGTCTTTATAAGGCCTCGAATTGGCAAATATTATTAACGCAATCGCAATGTTATTGTACGAAGCTTGATTATTAACTAAAATTAAACACAATTAGCAAAGCACGCGCAAAGCCACACTTCCAAGCACAAGTAAGGCCAAAACTTAATACCTCTTCATCAGAAAGATACATGAGTAGCCAGTTGGAGAATATCATGTCAACAGAATTTGGTGAAATGTTGAGACGAGGCGAAGTAACGTCAGCACACATAAACTTGACGTTTTTGTAATGCCCATTTATCCTTTCATTCTGCAACCAACATTGCCAAAGGAATAGTGAGATGAATATGGACACAATGTTAGTAACTACAAATACACAACTTATACAGTCAGTTTATAAATAATGTTTCTAAGGAAAAATGCATAATAAGTAAGTCACCTGCTTTATAACACTCTCAATGAAATCCAGAGCTATAACCTGGCCAGCCTTCTTGGCCAATTCACCAGTAAATCGACCAATGCCTGCACCGAGTTCAAGGACTGACTTGCCTTCATAAGGTGGAAGCAGAGAAAGTACCTGCGTTCCAGAATTATAAAGGTGGGGTAAGAAAATTTAAACAAATATCTTGAGAAAATGTATGGTTTAGTTTTGAATGACATGAAGCGCACTGAGTCAATGAACGCCTGTGGCGATAAGGCATTAGAAGAAGAAGAAAGGCCTAAAGCACACAAGGCACACTTTCTATAAGCAAAAATGTACTTTAAGGAATAATAAAACTGCAAGAATTTCATTTCAATATTCTGAGGGGTTAGCTTAGCCGTGATTCGTGAGGAGGATTTCAAACGATGATGACAAAAAATAAAAAGCGATCTAGATCCTATCTCACCTAAACAGACTTTTCCTTTCCTATTGATGTTCAAGACAACAGCAAAACTGAATATCAGCCAGACCATGATCATTATGGTATGGTATCAGTATGTAATATCAGTATGACTTGGTCTCGTTGCCCTATTAACATGCTACCACCTCAAACGCTGTCATAATAACCTTCAAATCCTTCATAACATAGTCGCTGAAAGGTGTCACAGACTCACACAGGCCACAGCCGATAGTTTACATCATCAATCCTAGTTTCTTATTTTCTCTTTCGATATCAAATCGTTCACTGATTTTCACAAATACCACAAAAATTTGAGTGAACTAATTTGCAAATTTGGACCAACGGTTTTGGAAACTATTCTCGAATTTAGGTCAATCAATTTGCAAATTATTTGTAATTAGTTTTTTTGGTAGAGTACTAGGGAGATTTCGGTAACTTTTGCGGGTGATGTCAAATGGTTAGTTGGCTGACGGTGGCGGTCGTTGGGGTAAAGGCCGTGTTCGGTAGTACCTGGCAAAATAAAATCCATCCGGAAAAATAACCGACCGAACACCTGATATCAGTAACCTAGATAGTACCCAAAACCCGACTCAATCTGAATCGAAATGAAATTGTACCGAATTCAATAACAAACCACTGATACCTGACATTAAATATATCCGAACCAATAAGAACTGAATTGATAAAACCGAATTTAATACTTATTTTATAAGAAAAATCCACATATTTTTGGTGTTTTTTCATTATTCTTTTATTTATTAGTAATAGTATGAATTACTAGTATAGATCCCGTATAATACATGTGTGGTGTTTATAGAGTTTTTAGTTTTTAGTATATTGACAATTCATTATTTTTTCAAATTTCACTCATCGTATTTGATTTAGGAAAAAAAAACGTGATACTAATTAATAGAATTGAGTAAAGTTATGAAATTTGAATTTTAATTTTTTTTCTATTAGAAAACTAATGATTAATTTTTTTTTTATTTTTTTTCCAGGCGAGTCTCAACTCTCAAGCACGATTTTACAATTTGATATACTTCCCGACTTTTAAGTTTATGAAAAAAATCACTTATAACTAAGCCTACTAAAATTGACCTTGACTGAAGCACTCGATTTATGGCTGCATTAAGGAGCCAAATTTGGTTCAAATATCTAATTAACTTGTCTCAATTCAACCCAATTAGAATGTTTATTATCACATATTGGTTGTTGTTCTCAAATAATTTAATAACAAACCCCTGAAAATGACCTAAATCTGAAATGAAATAACTTGATATGAGCCATATTACTGACCAAATTTTTATAACCTAAATAACTCGAACTCGAATTGACTCGATTCGATTAACCTATTTACCAGGTCCATTTCTAAGTTCTAACCTAACAAAATATGTTATGAAGTGATAATAATTACTCATGATTAAGAGTTTAACATTACATTATAATCTTATTCTATGAGACTTGTACTTGTTAATAAAAACAAAAGGAGAATCTCCACACAACTATAAGAGAGTGATATTATTGAAGGAGTTTTATAAAATAAAGTTCATAGTCATAAACAGAGGTAGCAATCGGATCACTCGGATTGGTTACGAGTCGGGTCATATCGGGTCAGTGACGGGTTCGGGTCTGTTCGGTTCATGTCGGGACATTAGCGGTTGGCAAGTCGGGTCAGTATGTATCAGGTTAGGTTATTAGCATATATTTTCTCTTATATATTTAGTTTTAGATGAGTAATTTTATGTTTAAACAACGTGTAAGTGTATTAATTGTAATTTTAAGTGAAAATAATTAAGAATAATGTCAATTTGGTCTTATTTACAGTATTATTAAGCTAAATCATTATCGGGTCATCTATCGGGTTGAGTCAATATTAGGTCGCGGGTCGGGTCGGTTCAAGTTGAAAAAAATAAGGATGATATCGGTAAGCGGGTTGGGTCGGTTCGGTTTCGGGTTGTATCAGGTCGGGTTTCGGGTCGGATCAGCTTTTGTCAGCTCTAGTCATAGAGATTCCTACTCTAGTGAATGATTCACGGTTAATATTAACAGTACTAAGTAGGATCTAAATTTAGTTTAAACAACCGAGAAATTAATTCTTCTATTCATTTCAAATATTTAATTTTCCAAAATGATTGTGGATCGTGTAAACGAACTGTTTTCACTTTTACTCTCCAATTTTTTAAAATTACTTCACTTATTCAAAATCTCTTTCACAAATGCTGAAAATTATAATAATTCCAAAGAATTAGGTAGAGCATAGTATTTGACAATTACACTTTACGTTAATTAACTAGGGACAAAGAGTGTTAAATTAAAAGTAGATTTCCATTATTTCCATTATTTTATTTACAGAGAGGATACTCTTGGACACTAGTGTAGTAAGATTCTTGTTGGATCCATTGCATTCAATATTTAATAATAATATATTCCGTAATACTTTTCTATTTTTTACGATTAATAATAATAATAATAATAATAATAATAATGTTATGTAAAATTGTGTACGGTCCCGTTTAGGGGTGTTAACGAGCCGAGCCGAGCCGAGCTTGGCCTTGCTCGGCTTGTGCTCAAGAACAAAAACTCGAGCTCGAGCCGATCTCGAGCTTACCCGAGCCTAAAGAAAAGGGGCTCGTTATCAAGCTTGCGAGCTTTAACGCGAGCTCGAGCCAAATTCGAGCTCAAATCGAGCCTATATATAATGGTT
>JAOWBH010159591.1:0-11408 GCA_028566215.1 Silene coronaria
AATTTACAATTCACATGAATTAAAGTTCCAGTGTTATTTAAGGGGCAACCAAACAACCCCTTAAAATGAAAGATTTAGTGTCTTGACTTAATTAAGCACTAGCAACCGTTTTTCAGCATGAGACCATCTTATTTTTAATTTGTGTTTTACACATGCCTAAAATATATCTTAGCATTTTTTTTCTTCATATTTCTTAACGTTTCTTTTTTTTTTTTCAAAATTTTATTGGTTTTCTTTTACATTTGTATAAATGTACGACAATGATTAATTACTATAATTCGGTGAACGATGACCAAAAATTTTTGTTAAGGACCTCGAGTAAATGGTAATTTAATTTTAATTGAGGGTCTCAACTTTATATTCGAAACAAGGCCTCCCGAATTCATTGGCCGCCCATAACGATGGTAATATTTTAGCCCTGAGTCTCAAGTCTCAGCCAAGTCAGGCTAGTTTGTGGCTGTACATGAATATTTGTTGGCTAGCTTCTAAAGCTAAGGTGAATATATGACCAAAATGAAACTTTCAAAGTCTGACCAAAATCCTAAAGAATCATGAATCTTAGATAAACTAGGTAGGGACTTGATAACAGATTTGTTTCGGATTTCTAATAGGCAATGTGTAAAGAATCACATGTAGATCTCTCACGTTAGAAAAATAGAGAGAAGTGATCTAATTTATAATCCAATGGGTTACTCCACCCATTGCCTATTGGTTTTGGGATGAAACCTCCTTGGACCGGTAAAGTAGACACTCTCTTCTCCTCAGTGGGCGCGGCCCAGGCCCATTTGCGATTCTAACATGGTATCAGAGCCCAAGGTTTAGTCATGGGTTGTGAAGCAAAGACGGGTCCGTAAAGCAACGACGTTCCCGTCCAACGAAAGCTAAAGCTGGGCCACTATTTGGCGGGTCCGAAAAGCGACGACGTTCCCGCCCGATAAAACAGGTTCGAAAAGCGACGACGCTCCTGTCGATCGATCAAAAAGGAGACCTTACATGTGAGGGAGCGTGTGAAGAATCACATGTAGGTCTCCCACGTTGAAAAATAGAGAGAAGTGATCTAGTTTATAATCCACGGGACTACTCCATCCATTGTCAATTGGTTTTGGGATGGAACCTCCTTAGACCGGTAAAGTAGAAATTCTCTTCTCCTCAGTGGGCGCAGCCTAGGCCCATTTGCTGACCGGGCTTTTGAAATAAAGGTTTGGGTACGAGTTTCACAAGGTTGGTTTGGATCAGAAATCGTTCATTTGAAAAAATTAAAAGCCACGTAGGCGAAGTGGTTCGGGTGGAGAGGGAAAAAAAGAGGGGGACACAAAGCAAAGAATTGACTTTAATTCCCGACTTTTATGTACAAAACAAGTATGTTTGGGTCAGTTGGTATCATCATATCTGCACTGAGGTACGTATGCTACAAGCGCAAGGCGTACAGGATATGTTCAAATTTGTACATGGTTTAATAACATACTCCTACTAGAGAAACTTAAAATTCTTACATATTGAACGCGAAAGTCGACCTTCTTGTTCCCAGGCCATACCAATTTATTCGGCTGGGCAAGCCCCCATTCTACCTTACTGTTTACCACTGACCCACGGCCACCCACCAAATAGAAAATTGGAAGCTAAAGTCAAGACAGGACAAAGATGTACGTGTTGATGGTGCATGCATTTCACCACTTTTAACACAGTACAACTTAATCAATTTAAGACAGGACTACCAGGAGTCCTTCACCAAATGGAACTCGTTACATTTGTGTTCATATTAACACAGACTAGACAATACTCATAGAGAGACCCTAATAAACCAAAAATAAATATAATTTGTTCCAAATCTTAACCCGGCTCCAGGCCACTAAAACGACTCAAGCCAAAGCAAGCATGAACCGGACAATTCGAATTGAGGGCAAATAAGGACGGAGTATTACTAATGAACATTAAGACAGAGAACATAATATCGAACACCGACAGTCCGATTACGAGCCTTCCTGCGCACAAGAAGAGTTATTCTTGCTTGTGATGAAAAGGTGTTTGTGAGATATAACAAACACCTTTCCTTTCTATCATTATTTAAATCGATTTTGAGACATCACAAACTCGTAACACGCGTCACAAATAATGAAAATTCGTGGCACAAGAATTCCTAAACTAATAAACAAGCAACTTTTACCAAAAAAATAAATAAATAAACATGCAACTACGTATAACGTAATAAAAGCCAAGTTCCAAGTTCCAACCCCACCAAAAAGCAAAACCCCCTTTTGGAGGTACGTCTCAATCAGACAAAGCACCATAGCTGTTATTCAGACGCGCAAATTTACTAGATTTAGTTCATCACAACAAACTTACGTGCAATTTGAGGGATTCTCACCTATTGCAAAATGCAAACCCATACACTAATGAATTTCATAATCATCGCCCAATTATTCAACTGTCATTTCAAGTATACAAAAACAACACTTAGAACACAACTTCACGGCACTAAATTTATCATAACATACATCACATCTCACCTGCCTTAAAATCAATTAAGAGGGAGTAGCACGTACGACATTTCAAGCATGCATACTATGCCGATCAATAACCATCCCTACATATGGAATCCATGATCATACACCAAATTACATGCATAATGACATGTATGATGCTGGTAACAATAATGGATAGGAACGCAATCATCACATCACCGACAACACAGTACATAAGATTATAGTGGATTAACCCAAACATAAGAAATCCATGGTCATAAAACATCAGCTCCGTACATATCAATCTACATGCATAATGGAATCTATGATGATGGTAAGAGTAATGGATAGGACCACATCACAAACACCATAGTACATAACATCACCGACAACATAGTACCTAAACAGCACCTCTACAAGCTTTAGTAGTACAGAGGCATTTTATTGAATGAAGAAAATACCAGCTAAGAGTTTACTGGAACTTTAAATGGACTCATTTGCCCCACCATTGATGGGAAAACACGCCAACATTACGAAGGCTCTTGATCAGATCGGTGTGACTATCTCCCTCCCCACCATTTTCGTTGTGTTCCAAGTCAGGGAAATGGAGGAAAAGCTCATCAACAAAGCAAATAATGCCACTTTCGAACAATTCTGATAGAAACTTCCTTTCGGGTTTTCCGACATTCATCTTCAGAACCACGAAATCAGCAAATTCAACAGTTTCTTTAAACCAAACGAGAAAATCAAACTCATCATCGTCAACGAGTGGCTCCGCATCTGCATCAGAGTTTGCTTTCTCTTTGACATTTCCGCCCAAAGCAGGGTGATAAATGAAGGTAACACCAGGGCTTTTCACATGTGAAGACAAAACTAACGCATCATGATCAACTATGTAAGCACTGAAAGCTTTCGAATCGATAGGGTATGAGGGCAAGAACCAGTTGCCATTGCTGAAGTTTGCAGCTTCCTTCGCTCCCATATCAATGTAAACCAATTTTCCTTTAGAAGGCACATCCACAAAGCTAGGTAGATAAGAAAATCTGTTACCATTACCCTTTGGCTTCTTGTCCAATATAGGTTCCATTTTGCCTACCAATGGTTTACTGCGTGTGATTGAAGGGCAGTTTTCAGGAAGGCGATACTGCCCGAAGAAACCAAGTCTGCTAGGCCTCTTCTTGAATGCAGCCAAATTAAAGCTTCCCAAGCTTACAACATCCACAATATCAGAACTTTTGAGAAAGGATGAAATTGAAGTTGCAGACCTAATCAAACTATCACGACTAGAACTTCCAGTTCCCACAAGCATAGCTGCAACACCTTCAGGCTTAAGAACTCGCTCAACTTCATTCACAAGGAGCGCAGGTATCGCCACCTTCCTAAGGTCTCTTGCAATGACAAAATCATATGAATTGTCATCAACATCAAGCTCACAAACAACTTGTTTTTGCTTGAGCATGAAAAATGGGTGCTTTTGTATTTCATCAACATTCGGAAACCCCATTTCACGCAACATAGAGACAGCCAACGATGACCCGTCTCCAATACAAAGAGCTTTCTCACCATAACTAACCAAATTCTTGCTCACAAGCTCTCTAACCACATCCATGGTCAAATTCAAATTCAAATTCTCTTTACACATCCCAGACCTCAAATGTGGAAATGCAGTTGGAGTAACAGGTTTCAAAACCCGACCCAAGAGAGAATCTGGACCCATTAACCCCATATCAGTACCACAACCGTCAAAGCTCCAAAAGGGTTTAATCGGGTCGACATCGAAAACAAGTTGCATGAGGGGTAGCATTGAAATGACAATAGCAAACATCAATGTACGGATAGCCAATCTCCTGGCTAGTGACCCATGAAGGGCTTGCCATTTCAAAGCCTTAAAACCCCTTAAATTTTCAACTTCACCCATATTTCTCATCAAATTTCACAACTTTTTCAAGTAATTGACAACTAGACAAGATCAAAATCTAAGAAGAGTTGAATTCAAAGATAATAAAATCAATTATAGAGATGAAAAACAGCTAATTAAAGCATAAAAAGACGAATAATTTAACGAGTACAAAACCTGGAGGAGGTGTGATTTCCACCCACGAGGACTCCCATTGATTTTTGAAACCCTAACCAAACCCTTTTAGGAATTCTTCTAGAATTTGGTTCATACCAAGAAGTAACACCCATCATTTTTAACTTAGTTTACACCAAAACCCAGAAATTTAGTTGAAGAAAAAGCCTACATGATTTGAGTATGAAAGCAAGTAGATCTTAAAATGGAGGAAATTGGGAGTGAGAGAGTGAAGAAGTAAGAGAGTGAAGAGAAAGGGTGGATCTGAATTAGGGAATTTAATGAAAGGGGAAATGAAGGTTGTATCTGATAATTGGAGGGGACGTGCCCTTGTTGTTTGGGGAAGGTTCCAACTTTCAATTAGTTTCACGGTCATTAATTGTCAATTTAAAAAAAAAAGGAAAAGAAAAGAAAAAGCAAGAATGATTGAAGAGAAAACTGAACACATGAACACAACCACCAATTTCTGACACTTATGTTCTTCCAACCCTCGTTAAAACACACGTACTACAGTCCCCACTAAACCTGTCAAACGGACGGGCAGATCAGGTCTTGAGTCGGGTCAAATACTAGCTATGGAGCAGGTAGAGTCAAAAAAAATAATTTTCAACGCCTTTTTCTTTACCATTTTTTTAAATCGAAAAAATAACTTTTTAATAGTTAAAACAAATTTAATATTAATATTCTAATCATATTAAATGGATACATTATACACTGTCATACTGTGTACTCAAATTATTTGAGCATTAAACCAGTCGTCCATGTCAACAATGATACTATGTACTCAAAGCTTCTTATTAGTAATTTAGTATACACTAGTGTTATCTGAGCTAGTTACAAAACACCGTTGATGCACGACCAACTGTTCAAATGACTCAACCAAGTTACTAAACCGAAAAACACAGTGCATAATAATTTGGCACTCATACAAGCCTTGTTAAAGGCCAGTTGCACTTTAAAACTGACTCCATTTTTTCATTCCTCACAAGTCAAATTTTCGCAATTCTTGACGACTTATCTCAAGCAGTATTCAAAATTGATTCAGAATTGCTGGTTTGGTTCTCGATGCTTGCAGGTCTAACCCAGACTTTGATGAGACCATCCCGACAAGCAGTAAGTACCGAGTCTTGGGTAAATATGACCCCTGAGAGAGGTTCGGTGTGGGCACGATGAGTCACCACAGGATTGAGCTTCGGGACGTCTCTTGTGTTGGGAGAAGGCTGTAGTGTTCCCAAAGGACATGCATCCCAATGAGATGATTGGCTCGTAGTACTGTATGTTGGGGAGCCGCCACGAGGGGATCCACCAGGAGCTCGTCGAAGAGGTACCACAATTTCGCTCATTTCCAAGTCCCATAGGAGAAGTTGTGTGTCCTGTTCCAAAGAAGAGTTGAGTCATCATAACCAGCAAATCTAGTCAAGAGTTTACTTTCAGTGTAGTCGCCAGAGTTCACCATGGATGAACAAAATAACAAATATATGAATGCAGTTACAATTACACCCCACAAAAAAAAAAAAGGAGTAAACTTGGTTTATCATTTTGTAAACTATACTGCACTGAGTTATTTCTCAATTCCGGAGGATTAAGATTAGTTGAGCTATGCAGGAATATTCTACTACCACAACTCCCAAGTAGATTCTCGAAAACAGAAGGAGCAGTTGTTTATTAAGTGGGTTTTACCAATATATCTAAATTACTTGACTTCATACTTCAAAATTCGAAACTCACCACAAAACGAAATTATAACCTTGATTTTGACCAAGCTGATCGAAAGAAGCTAGAGCTTATTAAATTCGGGTAGCAAAAGCACACTGCGGCCACTTCGTAACAGTTTTGCAGGTAGCCGCAACTGTATTTTTAGACGAATAAGATGCATTTCTGGCGTACTCTGATGGTTGATAACGGAATTAATATTTATACCTTAACACTAACGATAAGACCACGATGAAACAAAGACATACATACGTTCATAGTAGCAGCAAATAGATAAAGAAGTGTAGAACCCAAAACCATTACTCTTGATTTTGTGACATTGTCGATGTTATTTAAACATATTGCCTAAAAAAGAGAGCCAGGCCCGTGCAAATCTTAGACTGAGGACTGCCTCATTATCACATAGCTAGTCGTAACTAGCATTTGGACTCAAATGAGCCGGACTATCAACTGTGCAATCATACCTAGGTACAATTTTTATTTTTGTGTAAGGGAATCACATGGACAGTTTTGATGTTGACCTGGTGTTAAACCCATTATCAGCTATGCTTTGCAAGCAATCACACAAATGTTGTGGTAAAAGTTTTGAAAAGAATTAAACGTTCACTACACAATAAATTGAAGTACAAATTTTATAAACTGATGTCTAACAAGTATAATTCATTTCTCTCACCTGGCCAACGGACCCAAAGCGATACACAACATTTTCTCCAGTGTCATCAGAATTAGGAGGTGACCAGTATGGATCAAATGCTACTCCACTAACCTGGCAAGCATGCAATCCAAATAGGCAACTTTTTAATATTATAATAAAGACAGTCAAATCTCAGAACAAACTAGGAAGATGGTAACAATTTCTAACGACACAAGTACCACATTATAATGTAATCATAAAGCTCACTAATATTAACTTGTAAATAAAACAGATGTAGAACTTACCCAAGAATTATGCCCCTCTCCCCAGGCTACAACTTTCCGGTCATCCATACTCCAAACTTGAACCAGATCATCTTCGCCACCAGTCAATATATACTTGCCATCCCCGCTGTTAACCAGTTGCATTATAGTTAACTATTTTTTTTTAAAGACCCAAAAATTGGGTAGCATGTCTGGACTTGGTGAATGGAGTATTTTTTCCTCGCCTCATTTCATAAGAGTATAACAATATAAGGCATTCTCACATTTCCAAATACTCGTGTCTCTCTTCACTATTTCTCAAAATAAATGAGTAAGCATTGTAAATATACTCTAGAGAGCATTTTTAATCACAATTTTAAAAACATAGGTTGGATAATTTTTCTCAAAGTAGTTGTTTACTTTTTCCGTAAGACTAAAGGTCAAACGTTTACCAAGAAAAACTAAAACTACGTAGATTTTGAAATAGAGGGACTATTATCGTTGCACTATGACAGTTTGTCCTGAAGACATCCCAATAGTCTATCCCATCTTTTCGGAGCCAAAAGCAAGGGGCCAATGCAGAATTAGAAATGTAATTCATCTTTCTTTAAAATCAAAGGGGGTGATAGTGAGCCCTCGCGAATTACACTTCTCACAAGAAATGGTTCTGTGTAAACAAAAGAAGTGCAACAGCAAAACTGAAGTATCAGACTGCTTCAAGGATAGCTAGAAAGGAGCTAACTGACTACCTCCACGCACAACAAAGCAGAGCCCCATAATAACTTTTTCCACCACATATAAGTTGTTCTCTCTTGTAGTCGTAAACTCGCAAGTATCCTGTATAGACATAAATCAAATTCACAAAGCAATGAAATCAATAGATGACAGTAGTCATAAAACATCAAACTTCCACTAAAGTTTATTCAAAAAGAAGATATATAAGAAAATACCATCTCTTCCAACAGTTGCCATGCTCGCACCATCATTCGAAAATGCAATGCAATTGATTGACCCTTGACATATGTGCCATCTAGCTGTCGGATTACTCTGGTCATGAATTTGCGATGTATGAGACAGACAAAGGAAAAAAAATACTACACATAAACTCCTTCCATCCCGTTTATTTATCAACAAGAGAACTTTACAAACAACCAAATATAAAAAGACAAAAACCAACTTTGTAATATTTAGGATCATCCCGTTTATTTGGTAATGTGTTATATTTGGCTGTTTATAAATTTATCAACCCGTTTATTTACCATCTCGCTCTTAGTAATATTTAGGATCATCAACAAGAGAACTTTACAAACAACCAAATATAACACATAAACAGGCTACCTGCAAGAAACAAGTAACTTCATGTGACAATCCATATATGAAGAATTGGTTAAAAATTGTAAGACTTGATTAAGTTTGTTATATGCAGTATCCATCTCGATGTTATGGCTTCTTGCGTAGTCATATTATATACATGGGCGGTGTATGCAAATAAATGGCTAGCAACCATGACCAACATGGAAAAAAAAAAAATAAGAAGAGAAAAACCAACTCCTCCCTAATTAGTGTTCGTACAATACCAAAGATTCTTGGATAGTTTACTCTCCCACAACTTACGAGATTACTTACTCTTATTTACCCAAACATGGGGATATCAATCACGGTTACCGGATTCGCTCCGGTACACTAGGGTTCGCGAATCTTTATTTATCATGTGAAAAGACATATATAACACATTATCTAAGAGCGAATAGTGAATCGGTAAGCGCGTATTCATAGTGAATTGGGCAACCATATTATCAATCCGATTTCATCCTCCAAACTCAAGGATTTTGGACTCTGATAGAAATCAATAGAAATTAATACACTGGGGCTCAATGAAAATGAAATGTTTGGGGAGGTTATCAAAAAGTGAAAGTTAAGGTATGGAGAAGAAAAGGGAAGAAAAAAGAGAAAAAGGAAAGACTGAGAGCAGCAGAAATAAAGAAAATGTGCTAGATTTTGAGGACAAGGGTTGAACTAGTGGCTCATTGGCTCCCCACCTACCCCTCCCACCTTAGATGGAGAAGGCATGACTTTTAATTCCATAGCACCTAGAGGAGGGAATCGGTTACCATCTCCCTCCCTAGTGGAACTTCAGACCATGGTGTTAAGTATTGTTCATGCCACCAAAACATGAACAAGTTATCAAAGTTCAAAAATTACTCCGACCACATCTTGAGAAGATATTGACTGTGCCTAGGTAGTGCAATGACCAAGATCAAGCACCGACAACCATTTAAGAGATCAATTTCTCACACCGAAACTAAGAATATAAATAAACAAAAATGGATGTGATCGCTGGAATACTCCATGGTCTATTGTACACTTCCCTCAATGTAAAAACTCCATTCAATTAAAACAGATGAGGTTTACTATACAAGATGATAAGACTCTTCCAGATTTACCTCCCTCTCTCCATTTCCTATTTTAAACTCAAAGTGTGACCGAAAAAACACAGCACCACCTCCAGCATTATTGTCAAACATACTGACAGCCATCATACTGCAAAAGCAACAAAGCCAAATGCAAATACTGGTACACGAACTAGTGACTCTAGCAATTACTCAAAAGATTGTGCCAACGACACAGCAGGCAAGCTTAATGATGTTAAAGGACAAATAGAAAATGGGCATGAATCATCATTTGAAACCGTCTGGGGCATCCAATAAAGCATGTCATTTCATCAGTCAATGACGGAAAATTGACTTTTTTGACAGAAAGCTACTTTTGATAGTGTTTGGTGAACTCGGGTAAATAAAATAGGTAGTGTTCGACGAAAAATGAAAATTTAGTTAGTTCTTCACAAAATGAGAAAATGCCAAGTAGTGTGACAAAAAACATCTAAAAGAACACAAATAGAAACCTTTTTATATTCAGATAAGCAATCATCACACTATATAATACTCCTGTGTCTCCCTCCGATTTTCTAGAAAAACACCATTTCCCATTTTTTGATCATTCATTGAATTTGCACCGTTTCACCGTCATCAACTAAAATGAGTGTCCCTGGAACTCCATCTTCGCCGGTGCCGCCAACCACCGGCGGCTTTCTTCAGATGCGTCAGAGTATACTTGCCGCCACAATGTCTGCCACGTTTACGGCGATGTTGTTGGGAATGATCGAGGGTGCCGAGAACATAAGTAATTGATTCATATCCACGCCAGAGGAGATTGTTTATTAGGAATTGAGGATCCGGCTATGATAGGGGCGTCAAGTGGTAGCTGGGGTATATGAAGTGTGTTGTGGTTCGTGTTGAGACTCCGGCTACAGAGGCGGCCGAAAGGATGTGTTGTGGGTGGAGCTGATGGGTTTGTAGGCAGTACTAAAGGAGGAGGGGCAGGTGAGGGGAGCTTCACTTGTATGGGAAAAACAGTCAAGACACGTCTACAACTTGCTTTCCTAAATATCTGTGCCATAAAATAAGTTAACCGCAGAGAATGGGAGGGAGTACCCTATTTGTCCGAGTATGGGATACACAAAACTGAGATTGATCCTTTGCAGGAGGGAATGTAGAGTCAGCAACACCGTCTTTGCTCTGGAGTGCATATCATAGAATAAAAGAGAAAGTAGATCAGTTCAACTACCGATTCCCAAATGTACATACAGTGATAATTAAAGGGCACCATTTCTAGTAAGAAAGTGGCCAATACCTTCTCATATACATACATATTTCCATCAGCATGAGCAACGACAAAGGTGCCATCACCCTTTGGCACCCATGCAAGACTGGTACAACGACTGCAAAGCAAGCAATAAGTTTTAAGAGTATCATAAGCCACTACCACTCGTAAAGTCCCAAGTAAAATAAAGACGAGCTTATATTTGATGTAAAGGTTCAGATGTTAAAGTCAAGGAGTAGCCGCTGAAATCCCGAACATTTAATCACTCTCCATGCATGATTCAAAACACCATAGGATTGTAAAATAAATAGCTACAAAACCAATTGCAATAAAGCAATGGAATAAATATTCTAACTACAATAAAAAAAAAATATTGGAAACTGCAGCACAAAAGGCATACCATTCTAGTACATTATGTTTTCCTACAAAAGGGTAAAACGCCTCTAAATCTCTTTTACTATTATCTTTTACCAAATGGTACTCTTAAAGCGAAACTAAACTATTAAAACAATATTACTTTGGTGTCTCAAAGGCTTTTGCTTATGTTGAGTTAAATTTGGCATCAGATGTACGCTATGTTACTCCGACACTTCACTTAACTGCCG
>JAOWBH010159602.1:0-11408 GCA_028566215.1 Silene coronaria
CTTGCTATTAATTGAATTATTCTACGTTTGATTGTTCTTTAGGCGGATTATTTTAATAAAGTCGTGTTATGGATGTTCTCAAGTCAGAAACTAATTTTTAATGGGAAATTTGAACACTTGCTTGATTAGTAGCTGGGCTGTTGTATGAGCCTATGATTTATTCTGATGTTGAATCGGTCTTTTGATGGTGTGTTTGGTTTTTGTTTCTTGTTCTGTAGTGTCGGACTGTCGGGTGTCTTTTAAAGCATAATGAGGAATATGATACCAACCGATCCTTCGCAACCCCTATCTCTTCAAACCCGGATTCAAGATGGGGACTTAGTGGTAGTATACGAACGACATGACCAAATGAAGCCTATTAAGGTGACTGAGGGCGCGGTGCTTCAAAACCGATTTGGAGTGTTCAAGCATTCGGATTGGATTGGAAAGCCATTTGGGTGTAAAGTATTCAGCAATAAAAAGGGGTTTGTTTACCTTTTAGCACCAACACCGGAGTTGTGGACCTTGGTTCTAAGTCACAGGACCCAGATTTTGTACATTGCTGACATTAGCTTTGTTATTATGTACCTGGAGATAGTCCCTGGATGTTTGGTTTTGGAGTCCGGTACTGGTAGTGGGTCACTCACCACTTCACTTGCAAGGGCTGTTGCGCCGACAGGTCATGTCTACACTTTCGATTTTCATGAGCAAAGGGCTGCTTCAGCTAGGTTAGCTTGCCTTCCAGTTATATTTAATGATGATTAATCCTTTTTGAGCAATGTTTATAACTTGAAAAAACAAAAAAAGAGCTTCCAGTTATGTGATGGCTTGTTGCACGCGTCTATATAATACTATGCATCACTGGAACTCTGTTTATCATGGACACTGGATGTGGTTCATGGTCCTCGGCGCCTCACTAGGTCTTTGTTTCACAAGGCCGGACCACAATAATTGAGTTTCCCTTGTTTCATTTTAAATAGATGCAACTCGTAGTGTAGTGTGTCTGTAATTTTTTTATTCCCCAACCAATTCTTTTTTATCCAAAAACCGGAAACATCCCTGATAGCGTACAAACGATGTGCAAGAATGCTGGACAGTTGCTAACAATTGTAGCCAATTATATGTAACATCCGACTAAGTACTGACAAATCACTTTTTTCCCACAAAATAGGGAGGATTTTGAGAAGACAGGCGTGAGCAGCTTAATTACAGTCGGGGTTCGGGATATTCAGGGCGAGGGATTTCCTGATGAATTTGTCGGCAAGGCAGATTCTGCGTTCTTGGACTTGCCTCAGCCTTGGCTTGCCATCCCTTCAGTTGGAAAAATGCTGAAACCAGATGGAGTTTTGTGTTCATTCTCACCCTGCATCGAGCAAGTTCAGCGCTCATGTGAAGCTCTTAAAACCAAATTTACAGGTAACTCTTTCTTCAAGTTGAAAGTACTTCAGTCTTGTTTATCCTGGCTTCACTTGGTTTACCTGTGGGAATGGCTTACTATCAAAGTGGGATTTAGGAGACACTATTTAACTAATGTGGGTCCACCTAGGTCGTAGGATCACTTTTTATTCAGACTAGGGCAATGGATTCAGTGATTTCAGATTAAAGCCTTTGAGCGACACATCAAATTTGCTGTATTTTGCAGAGTCAGTAAGTGATTTAAATGGGTACTTCGCTGAGCTATCCAACTATAGTCAGATTACTCAGATAGCATTTTTTTTTTTTGTTTCCGCTCTTGTTACTCTGAATTATTTAGTTATATACTCCTACATAGCAAGTTTACAATATTGATTCTGCAAAGTTGCTCCTGGTGTTGCAAACAAACACAATCCTAGGTTGCCGGTTGCCCCATTATCAAAGCATTCCCTTACCACATTTTTCATCTTAGAGCATTAATGACGGTAAATACTCTACCAATGGCTCTAGGGCTCTTTCATCAAGTAATTTTTTTGTGTTTTTCATGTAGATATAAGAACGTTTGAGGTTCTCTTGAGAACTTACGAAATCAAAGAAGTGATATCTGAGTCAAGCGAAGGAGATGAGAATGTCAGCTTCAAATCCCCACCTTGCAAAAAAAGACATCATTCAACTGAGAAAAGCAGTGCAATAAACGCTTCTGCTACTACAACAGTGATGGCTAAGCCATGTGCAGAAGCAAGAGGTCACACCGGTTATTTGACATTTGCAAGACGGAATTGTTTTTCGTGATGGCATTACCCTTCCACAATCAACAGACCCGCCCAAATTTGGTTTCATACAGATTTTGGCTGGTCAAATGCCGGTGAGGCGTTTCCCTGCCAGTCAGCCCCTTGCATTGGAAGTCCTACCTGTGGAATCGACTATTGATGATGGATTGATGGAGTAGGACTTCAGGGAAGAGGAGCAGGACATCAAAGTAAGTCTCAGAATTTGAAACACTTGTTTACTCTTATCATATACTATTGACTAGAAGTTCTCTTTTAAGTCATTTTTTGTCATTAGGATGAGACACTGCAATCTACTTTATACTACTGCGCTGGATTGCTGCTGTCAAATTGTTGTACACCATTGATTTTTTAGAGCTTGTAGTTCTTAAGGACGATGAATCGATGATATATGTTATACCTTTCTTCTGGGTAGATTAGAAGCTAATTATCAATGTCCGATACACCAGTTATTTGCAATTCACGGTTAATACACAGTTAACTTGGGCTTTGTCAATTGTCAACCTGCGTAGTTAAACTTATCTCAACTTCATATCTTCCAGGGAGTGGCATCCCTAAGTTAATTGCATTATATTAATAGGAGTAAGAATAACACAAAATAGTTGATTATTTTCCAGATTATATTTTGGACTTTCTAGATTTGGCAAGTTAAATTCATAATATTAGATAACTACTTAGGATTTGAATGCCACATCATAAGGATTTGACTCTCATACTAATCAAAGCTTGTCAAATTTCGCCAACTTTGTTGATCACTTCATCCCTTAACTACGAGATCATGGGTTTGATACTTTGATTCACTCCACATGGGAATATAGCACACTTTTTCGTCAACTGTTAACCTCATTTATTGTTGGTGTGTCATTTTGTTTATATCTAGTGGTTCACCTTTTTCTGGGGGGTGTCCAAATGAGTTACAAGGGTTGGGACAGTGAGATTCGAACCTGAGATCTATTGACCAGTATATCTTCTTAACCACCAGGCAATATAATATGCATTAAGACCAGTATATCTTCTTCTTAACCATCAGGTAGTATAATATGTATTAATATAATCTTAATACAAAAGTCAAATTACATTATGTAGCTAAGCTAACAAAGATTTGAGATTATCAAATTACATTATTATGGTGTTAAAAATGGAACCCACTTATCTAGAAACACAAGTTGTGTTGAACAATTCAACAAATAATTAGGCCCAAGCCCAAGCCATCTAATCAAAGGCGGCTTTTTTCTAAGGGTTTGTCAAAAGGTCAAGCTTGCCTATGTTTACAATACAACGACCTTAGCTAAATACATGAACACTTTGCCAAACGCTACAAACAATTTATTATTATTGTTACCTTATTGAAAATACTTCCATGAGTTGCAATCATCTCTCTTGTTTGGAAATACATGCTACGACTATTTCGATAATGAAGAATAAAATTTATATATATAGTCATATAATAACATAACATCCGATAATTGTGCTCTTTCCATATAGTATACCAATGGATGAATCTTTCACTAACCTACTTTGTCTGAAATTTTTTACTTATCTAGTATGATAGGCCAGACTACAAAGAAGTGCATTTATATATGTCAGAATATTCCATGTAATTAGTATTGCATCTCTTGTTTGTACAATTCTACTTTTTATTTATTCTAGTTTAGGATATCAATAATAATCAAGCATTGTTAAAAATTATTATGGTCATCAAATCCGACTACCAAGTGTCCAACTAGTCTTAGTCTAGATAGTTACTTGTATATGACTAGATGGCATACAAAGCTTTAGCAGCCGACGGTGACGCCCAAATGGAATGATTTTGTGATTGCAATTAGTTATAGACTTACAGTGACTTTCTTTTCACAAATTATCATTTGTAAAACAATATCCGTCATAAGCTTGTGACGGATCAATAAGGCAAATCTTTTATGACTCCCTCAACACTTTTATTTACGTTTTATCTACCCATGTGAGTAATACTTGACCTGTCACAAGACTGTGACGGATTATCCATCACATATTCCAAATTTTTACCAATATCAAATATTTGTTCACCTGCTCGTAATTGACTTATAAATTATTCGAGAAATGCTAAGCTGGACATAATAATGCATACTAAGATCACAGTCACTGAGTGCCAGCCAAACATATGTTGATTAATTTGTGTTTATTATATAAATAGTAGAATAATGTGACATGTATATATGAATTGTTTATATTCAAAATAAGCCGACTAATATTGAGAAGAAATGTCGTCTTTATTGGATGGTTAGTTGTCAAGTCCTTGTCCTTTGTCCTCCATCTCCATCTATAATCTCCACATGCTAAATGCTTTGTACAGTAGTGTAAGCTATGGGTCAAAAGAAAACAAACAATTCGGATGACGGTGATGAGGCCGGTCTAGTGAAGAGACGAGGGTCGAACCGTGGCACCAAAGGTACCTTCTCAAGGCTCAACTCGTGAAGGCTATCAAGAAGTTTATCTGCACATGCTTTTTAGAAACTCAAGTAAAATGAGCTGCACGCGCTAACTGAATTGGAATTAAGTTAGAAAGAACAGGTCTTTAGTGAATTGATGACATTTTAAAAGTAATAATTTTTTTTTTTACCGTAGTAATAATGATAAATTTATTAGGTTTATTTATTTAATGAACAAATTGATAATTAGCATTGTCATTACTCTTAAAATAACACTAATTTTTTTTATTAATGGCAAATTTCATGCCATTATTTGTGTCTCATATAAATTCTTTATCGAAGACATAAAAAACGTTAAGCCTATCTACTTGTCCAAATATAATATGCCAACAAAAAAAAATACATAACTTGTAGTCGTTCACTTGTTCTAGAGAAAGACTTGCATTGTTTCCAATATGTTAAAATTTTTTTTTTATTAGTGTTGATTACGTGATTATATATATAACACTTTGAATAATTTATTTTCACAAATTCTTATTTAAGACAGCACTATCTGTCTTAAACTTATAATAGATCAAACATATACCAAATAACTTCACTTATTACCTAAAAAATGTCAAAAGTTATGTCATTATTACCACAAAGTGGTAATAAAATGAATAGAACCCGTCTTAACAGGTCATTGTTTTTTACATTTAAAATAAAACTAAATTAAAAATGCACTTAAATAGTTAATTTTAATTGATGGATAACACCTAAGTGAAATAATAAATGTCACTATCAAAGAGTGTTACCTTGCAAAAATGTCTTAAGTCAAAAGTGACCTTTAAATAGAAGACATATATACCAACTCCAATGAAGAAGAAGAATATACAAGCAAAGCAATCTCAAATAAACTTCTTAACCTCTAATCTTAGCTTCCTCTTCCATTCATTTTCTCCATCCTTAAAACCCAAAAAAAAAAAGCCCCCAAAACATCTTAATTTTAACATAATATTATTAAGTATACAAAAAAAATAAAAAAATGGAGGGTTTAATTCCTATGGTACTTAAGGCAATAAAGCGAAACCATACTCGTAGACAGTACCGATGTCTTTCAAATGGAGCTTCAATACAATCTTATGACTTATTCTATGATCAAATTGATGAAAGCCGCGACGTTGTTAATCATGACCGGTCCATGAAGACTCGTGGCGGGTTCGAAGGAGGGCAAAAGAGTCATAATCATAGAAGGTTTGGATCAATGGGAGATTATGAGATGAGAAGTGGGTATACTTTTAATAGTTATGGTGATTATGAGCCTAATAATAATAATAATGGTGTGGGTAGGTTACCTAGTCCTCCTATGCAATTTAAGAGAAATACAAGTCATAGGATATTTTCATGCATTACAGGTGAAGCTTAAGACTCCTTCAGAATATTGTTTTTAACTTTTTTTGTTTTGTAGTCGACAATTAGCGTCATCAGGTGGTACTCAATTTCAATTTAGGTCTTGCATGCATCACTTAGAATTTTAGACACCAGAAATATACATGGAAAAATGTGTGTATGTGGGTTATAGTTATATTATATGGTCATTTGATTTACAATTGTACATATTTGTGTTTTTTTTTTTTTTTACTTTGGCATGAATGTAATAAAGGGAATAATGTTGTTGTACATATGAAGTTATGAATAAACTTCCTGATTGAACAATCCATATGAAAACAAGAGATCAATTTTTGTAATCGGTTGTTCTTCTATAAGACGGTCTTACACAATAATTGTATAATACCGGTATATAAAATACAAATATGATCCCTTTAAATTAAAAGTTACTGTAATTATTTACAAGATCTATTTTACAAACTACTTTTTTTGTAAACCTTTGTCAACGGGAGCTAAAATTTGAAGTCAGTACGACGAAAAATTCGAAATTTCTATCCTCAAACGGCACTGCTAGCCATCCCCTCTAGTATAAAAAAAATAGTATTTGTATAATACAAAATTGATATAATGGATTATTGTGACTTGGTCATGCACCAAACAAATTGAGAAACTTCCATTAGATAATTGTATAATTCAACAATTTCAAGCAAGATTAGGTTGAAAAAGTCGTGTTTCTTGCATGATGGATCCTTGAACAAGTCAGCCTCAGCCAGTCATCAGGTCACTTTTAGTGGAGGCTTTACTATCAATTTGTTTCAACAAATCATGCAATGAACCTTCTTGGTATTATACCTTACACAAATACAATTTATTTACAAATTCTCATTTGTGACATCCTCTTTTCCGTCACAAATTATGACGTACCAAAATACGACCATTTCTATGAGAAAATGTGACTATTATTTGATAGATAACATTTTATAAGTGGTTACTTTTTATATAAAGTGGTCACATTTAGGGCCGTCACAAGGGAGACCAACTATTTATTATTATGTAATACGTAAGATAAGTTGATAACAGGCTTGATTGTTACAAGTCAGGTCACAGTTTATTTACGTAACAATGTAATTTAATTGATGATAACAAAACAAGACGGAGTACATTACTACACCGTATCATTTTCGACTTGCCTAATCTAATGTTGTAGGGTGTACCTATAAAACGGTTGTTGACATGATTAGTTACGACAGTTACGAATGGACATCATAACAAGGTGGTCTTTATTACATGATCATACTGTCTACCAGCAATTTTTTACTTCTTAGTGTCAAATGAGGCAAAAGGTCAGTACAATGTAAGGGAAGCGGGATTCACGTCGGTGACCGATTGTCATGGTACTTCAGTTTAAGTCTACCAACAAATTGAAGCGCTGAAAGTGGACAGGTAGTTGACTATACAATTACACCAATAAATCAAGATTGTTTGAGTTAAATACAAAGTGGAGTGAACTGGTCACCTATATATCGAGCAGAATACACATCAACCTGCAAAGTGGTATGCTCGCAATCAAACACGACATATTTCCGTGTTCACAACACTCTTATCGACTGATTGTCGGAACGAGCCATGAAATGAAGCCGAGCTTTGTTTCGCCTTTTTCCCGTTTGGAACAATAATCAACTAGCATGGTCCATAGATCTCCGACTGTCCACTTATGCGCCAAAATCCATTCGCATACCTGCCCACAGACCACAGTTCCAATTTCTGTCACCAGCAATTTAGAAGGTGAAGTTGCTCACCAAACATGGACTATTCGCTTATTAGGGATGTGAAAGACTTAAAATATGCACAAACTAGATTTTCCTAGGTCAACAGTCCAATCTATCAGCCATGTTATGGACCAAGACCACATTGTTGAAACGAAAACGAAACATCCTTCATGGCCGGGTAAGAATGAGACGAGAACGACTCATATAATGGGAAATTGTTGCTTTATTTCATTTTTTGTGGGTTATGGGTTTTTGGTTAGATGAGTCTGTCTCACACTACAATAGTATAAGACCGCACTCAAGAGACTTATTGTTAACACAACAGGTGTAAGGTTGCACATCCAACCCCCTTCTGCCATCTATGAGATCCCTCGAGGCACCGAGGTAACATAACTGTGGTTGTACTCTGTAGCAAGCCATGTCAAAGAATCTGAATTGGCCATTAACAAAGTCAATCAAATATGCAAAAAAGAAAAACTGATAGCCAAGACAGACTAAATTGTTACAGACTAGGTTCTGTTTTTAATGATCTACCGAAAACACATAGGAAGTCA
Source organism: Silene coronaria (assembly GCA_028566215.1). Taxonomy (NCBI): domain Eukaryota; kingdom Viridiplantae; phylum Streptophyta; class Magnoliopsida; order Caryophyllales; family Caryophyllaceae; genus Silene; species Silene coronaria. Next base: position 8,280 of record JAOWBH010159602.1, read on the forward strand.
CGAGACCCGTGACTGGCCGACCGGGTAAACTGAGATTATTTGGAAAATACTAATAAAAGTAGCGAAAGTTACCTGGTCCAAGTTTTCCAATTCCTTCAATTCAAATGTATAATATGCAATGAAAGGTCTCAAGGCCTGAAAAATTGAACAAATATAATAAGAAATAGAAAATATCTAAGCTTAATACAAACTACAACACAATCTCGAATATATTCAATAGCCAATCTAAGATAAGAGATACACACACTACACCAGTAGGTGAGTTATGAGTAGGTTTTTTTAAAGAGTTAAGGGTGAGACCTCCAAGCCGCTTAGTTCACTTACAAAACTTGCTATTCCGACTTGCGTAAAAGTTTCAAATTTCATCTATAGCACTTTCACATTACAAGTTTTTTATATATTGAATTTTTGAAGGATATGTTATAGTTATTTCTGAATCAAATGTAAATGGGAATCTTGAACACTTCAAAAAGTATTAATACTAGTTCAGGTCTTTTACGTACCGGCAACAAATGACATAGACGAATACAAAGGACAGATGTAACTGAAAACTTTTACATTACTATCAATATGATAAAATCATTTTCTGACATTGCAATACAACCTTATGGTGAGCTGTAGATGTACGCAACCTTACCCCGAAAAGACCCATACGTAAACTTCCTTCGAAAATTGAGTCAATATTGACTACTTCACAGAATAAAATAGTAGTAGTAGACCTAGTAGTAGTTTAGTGGGCAATTTGTTATATTCCATCACATTCCAAATCCAAAGCAAGGAATACTTCTAGCAAATTTGGTAGAATCAAGATGTGTACTAGTCCTACTAGGTATAGCTAAATTTGAAAAGATTTCCATTTCCAATGGAACCAAAGAGTCACTATTTTTCTGTTGTGGAATATGAGAAATAAAAAAATGACACACTAAACTATTTCATTCCATATGTTGTGACTTACATTAGCTAGTCAATGCTATTCTCAATGCACTCAATGAAAACAGACTCTATGTATGTTCAACACAAGGATAAAGATGCGTACATCCGACCCCCTTCACCCTACTTGCAATAATTTGGTTGAAAAAGAATAAGCACACCAACAATCCTCCAAAATAATTAAAACCAGTCCGAAGTACTAGAAGATGAAACATGAAAGGACAAGTTATATTTATATATACAAAACAATTCTTCAGAATGCATCTATATCGCAAAGTCTAATGCCATTTATTAGTTTCAAACATCCAACAAAAAAAAGAGTTAAAAACAACGATGGCAATGTAACTAACCTGAGATGCAGCCAGCCACTGTATTACAGTTTTCACTTCGGGATCTCCACCAAAAGCACCACAGCCCCAATTACCAGTCACAATACCAACATCAGTAAGGTCAACTTCCATATTATCAGCCATTCCTAAATTAATTTTTGTTGGATTATTATATCCTTCGTGCATTTCTGAAGAGGTTGTACAGTCTTCAATCAACTGTAAAGGAAAGAAACCAATATTTATCAAGCATTTTGATGCTGAAATTAAAGTCCAAAGTGAGGCGAAAAATTCAATGCAGTTCATTGGCTGGAAGAATCCAACAGTTAGCCACTATTTGTGTCAATAAAATAAAATGGAAAGTGTAACTAAAAACGGCATTCTTACTGCTGGCCGGGTCTCAGAGATGTCGCAAGCATCCATAGGATCACTCCTTAACTGGTCTTCATGAGAATCATTATGTTCCAGCAGCATTTGATACTGTGGGTACTTGGATGTATCCAAGAAACCACAAAATGCCTTGTTAACCTCCCTACATAGTTCATATGTCATCATTGACCATACTAAGGAATAATAGCATTGCATATTAAAGCAATGACATGTGTTCATCAGTACAGTCTTAAGAATCATACACCCACAACAAACTATTGCTGGACAAGTGGGTTTACATAGGACATTCATATTCGACATTCAACTATCACAATCTACATGTTGGTGCGATAGTAAATTAGCACCGACTATTCACCCAGATGTGAAAATTATCCAAGGTTGGTTCATTTTTATTTTTTTGTTTCTTTCACCAAACAGTATTATGCAAAAGTAAACTGTCCAAAAAGGATTTAAAAATGCCAAAATTGCATGAAACACGAAAGTGAGCAACTCGGTACTTAGAAATCTTCCTGCACATAACCTTTGGTGAACAAAACTCAGTTTTGTAGCATGTCCACATACACAACTAACATAAGCAACCATATGCAAAATGAACACTGACAAGTAAGAACTCCATGGACCTAAAATAAATATATTCATACTTTGTAAATACTTGACTGAAATATGCGGTATGCACGACAAGCACATCAAGTCACAATTTCACAGATGATGCAACTGAACCTCTAAGTGGTAGCAAGAACATCACATCATGTTAAGTTCCTTAGAAAAGTAGTAGTAGTGGGAATGCATTCCAGAAGCACATAAAGGCATCTACTACATTTACTGATCTCTTGAATTTTCGGTTAAATTTCATGATAAAAATGCCCGTTTAATATTGCAAGATTTGCAGCTTAACAATCCAAATTCCAAAAGCATAATGGCGGGAGAATTAATAAAATTATCAAAATAATTAATTCAAATGCACAAGTATACAACCTCAATACATAGTCAAGTTTGTACTGTCTCTTCCCTGGACGGGACAATGCATCTATTGCCACAATCCTTGTCATACGTCTCCCCAAAGAATCTACTTCCCTTCTGTCCACATGATTGCCGGAATATCGAAATGTAGAGGCATACCTACAAGAAAAAAAAACCTTAAAGGATCTGCATCACTGTACTCTCGTGCAACCAATGAAATACTGCTTAGAAAAGTGAAACCAAGTCCATAACATTAAAATACAGATATTGACCAAACCTAACTTACATCTAATGATATGACAAGTTCGGCCAGAATAATGCATATCAACTCAAATGTAATCTTTGACAGCATTTTTCAAGGGAAATACGCAACTTCTTTCAGATATATGAAAGAATTTTTTTTTTCCTTTTTAAACCACCAGTAGAGGAACAATTTGATGACAATTTAGCAATGCATGTTAATCATGAATGTGCATATATCCCAGTAGCACTAACCCAGTATAATTTGAGAACCGCTCTGCAC
>JAOWBH010159613.1:0-11406 GCA_028566215.1 Silene coronaria
AAGTTCATCTCTCGAGTCACTACTTCATGTCAGGTCCAATGCTAAATACTCGGGGACGGATTTAGCTCCAATGCTAAAGTGGAGTGAGCTGTAATAAAATTGTTATGCCTCGTATGTTTTAGTGGATTGAATCTTTTTTTTTTGGTTTAATATGGACGGACCCTAAAAACTAATTAGCTATTTACACAGAGGAATAGCCACCGTAAAAATCTCCTAAAGGATGGGACGAAGATCAAAAGGAGGATAGCTTAAAAGAGTCGGGATGGTTCTAGAGTTAGCCCAATAATTAACAAGGGAGTCGCTTGCTCGATTGACTTCCCGATACGTATGTTCCAGCTTGATCATCCAGTTCTCATCTTTGATAAAAGCTTTGGATCTTTTAACCAGAAATTTGAGATTGCTAACTAGTTGTTCCTCCCTGATAAGTTGAATTCCAACTCAATGAGGAGCAGCAAAAAGTTTGGCTTTCACGGAGGAGCAATTTCCGCATGAAAAATAATAAGCAACTAAGTAATTACCCGTTTTATCTGAAAATATTCCACAACTATCATTTGAGTCGGGATGAAGTGGTGTACATCACAACGAAGACTCACCCATGCCCATCACAAAATAGATTAAAGGAGGCGCTTTGGTTGGGGCGATGAAAGGAGTGGGGGATAAGCTGAGGTGAAAGTTATTCAGACTTTAGTCGAGTAAGTCTGTTTTGTTAGACACAAGATATTTTGGGTGTATTGAATAACAAGGACACTTTTTGTCCCTTTTAGAAATAGAAACCTATACAATCAATCAAAAATTATATGGATGCGTTTTGTTTCGAGCAGATATGGGTGGGTGAGGATGGGTGTGAAGAGGCGATTCGTAGGGGATGGGGAAGCGGGGATGCCGAGCTCACGGAGAGCATCGCTAGATGTGCTAAGGAGTTGATTGCTTGGAAGAGTGGAGTATAGGGAAAATCTTGAAACGCATTAATAAAAAGCGGGACAGGCTGAAGATTCTAAATGAGAGGGCTAGGGGGGCGGATCAAGTGCGTGAACAGAAGCAGGTGGTTGCGAAAATTGCTTCTCTTGTACGGCATGCAGAGATCTCGGGCTATTTGGCTTCGTGATGATGATCGGAATTCCAAGTTCTTTCATAGGTAAGTTGAACGCCGAAAGCAAAGGAATTATATTGCTAAGGTGCAAAATGAATAAGGTCGAGTGTTTGACGGGACGGAGAAGGTGATTGAGTGTGCTGTGGAGTATTTATGAAATTTGTTTAAGATTGATGCCTCTAATAGATTCGATGAGATATTGAGTGTGGTGGTGGGAAAAGTTACCGGGGACATGAACGCTGGGTTGGCTGAGGATTATACGAGTGACGAAGTGATTAATGCTTTAAGTCAGATGCACCCATTGAAGGCACCTGGACCTGATGGCATGAATGGTCTTTTTTATCAGACCTACTGGCATATTGTTGGCCCTTCTGTAATCAGGTTAGGTCTAAATATCCTTAATGGGAATTCGATTCCAACCAACTTGAATGACACGAATATTGTTTTAATTCCTAAGAAGAAGGCACCCGATAAAATGTTTGATTTTCGGCCTATTAGTTTATGTAATGTTCTCAATAAATTGGTCTCGAAAGTGCTTGCTAATTGATTGAATAGGTTTCTAGGAAATATTGTTTTCGAGAACCAGAGTGCTTCCGGGTAGACTTATTAGTGATAATATCTTGGTTGTTTTCGAGCTATTTCATCACATGAAAAATACGAGAAACCGGGGGGGAGGGGGGTCATATGGCTTTAAAACTCGATATGGCTAAAGCTTATGATCGAGTGGAGTGGAATTTCTTGGAGAAAGTATTGGTCAGTATGGGATTCCATGGGCGCTGGGTTAAGACGGTTATGAGGTGTGTTAAGACGGTTAGATATTCGTTATTGGTGAACAGGACGTGCTCCGCTACCTTTGCTCCGAGCAGGGACCTGCGTCATGGTGATCTGTTGTCTCCATATTTGTTCATTTTATGTGCGGAGGTTTTGTCTGGATTAATGAGGAGAGCGGCCGAGATGAGTGCAATCCTTGGGATTAGAATAGCTCTGACTGCTCCTAGTGTGTCACGTCTTTTTTTTTTTGCAGATGATAGTGTTTTTTTCGTTAAAGCTAAGGAGTCAGAGGGTAGGGAAATTATGAGGATACATGGGTTGTATCAGCAGGCGTCAGGTCAGCTCGTGAATATGGATAAGACAACCGTTTCCTTTAGCTCTGGAACGAGCATAGCTCGACGTAATAATGTTGTTGCGGTCTTGGGTGTGCGCCAAGTAGCGGTTCAAGAGAGATATCTGGGGTTACCAACGGTGGTTGGGCGTTCCAAAAAAGTTAATACAAATTTGATTACAGATAAGCTGAGTAAGAAATTACATGGTTGGAGAGGTTCGTTACTCAGTAAAACGGGTAAGGAGGTGCTTATTAAGGCAGTGGCCCAAGCTATACATACTTATGCGATGGGTGTTTTTAGAATTTCAGCTAACTTCTGTGATGAGATGCGTTCTCTTATTTCTGGGTTTTAGTGGAGGTGTGGATAATGGGAAGCAGAAAATTTCCTGGATATCCTGGAAGAAACTTTGTAGACCAAAATGTCAAGGAGGGCTTGGGATTAGGGATTATGAAAAATTTAATAGTGCTCTTTTGGGTAAACAAGCTTGGCGGTTACTAACCGACAGAGATAGCTTGATGACTCGATTATTGAAAGGTAAATATTTTCCATCTACCTCTTTCTTAGATGCGAATATGGGTAATAACCCGAGTTATACTTGGAGAAGTATCTGGGAGGCGAGATCGACTCTGTCGCTGGGTTTGAGGAGAAGAGTTGGGGATGAATTATCAACTCTAGTTTGGAAGGATCCTTGGATTTATGGGACACAGACTGGTATGGTTATATCACCTAGGGGAGAGGTTGATCCGAATATGAAGGTAGTTGAACTCTTTGCGGCGGACTGGATGGACTAGAACAGGGATGTGCTTGAGACGGATTTCCTTCCATTTGAAATGGAGCGTATTCTGGTTATGCGCGTTAGTGATGAGCCTGTGACAGATGATTGGTATTGGGAAGGGGAAAAAGATGGGATTTATTTTGTTCGATCGGCCTACAGGTGGCTGGCAGGGGCGGATAAGGAGGAAGTTGGAGCGTCGGATGTAGTGAATGACCGGTGGTTGTGGAATAAGATCTGGAAGCTGTCTACTTTACCTCGAATGAAAGTTTTCTTCCGGCAATTGTGTTGTGAGGCTATAGCTACTAGGGGCAATATATCGTCTCGTATAGCTTCCATTGGCGTGGAATGTCTTCGGTGTTGGGATTGTGTGGAGTCATGTCTACATGTGGTACGGGGGTGCAGTTGGGTGGGTGGAGTTTTGGCAATTAAAGTGCCAACGGATCAGGGATTTTCTCGGGTTCGGGATTGGGCGGAAGCAGCTATGAGAGATATGGATATTGGGGAATGTGTAGAACTGATGACAGGGTCTTGTGCCATCTGGCAGCGGCGTAACAAGGCTATTTTTGAGGATGGAGAATGACGAGCGGATTTGGTGGTTCGAAGGGTGAGGGATATTTTATGGGAAATGAGGGATATGGTAGAATTGGGACACACGGAAGGGGAGGTTGGCGACGGTGCAGGGAGATTAGGGGGCTGGCAGGTCCGGTTGAGGGTTCTTGGAAAGTGAATGTGGACGCAGCGGTGGTGGAAGGTGTAGGAGTCGGGGCTGGTGTCGTTTGTAGGGGCACTGGGGGTAATGTAAAATGGGGTATGGTGGTGCAAAAGACAGCTGTCAAGGATCCGACAATGGCCGAAGCAGAGGCGGTTCTTCAAGGATTATTGGAAGCTAGACGGATGTATATCACAAATATCATCATGGAAGGTGATTGTTCTACCGTTATTAATGATCTCCAGCACAGACAAAGAGGACATAGCATTATTTTCTTAATTTACGAAAAAATCTATAGTTTATGTAATCAGTTTGATAGCATTTCCTTTTCTTGGGTTCGTAGAAACTTTAATAAGGTCGCCCATGAGATAGCTCATTTTAGACCATGGATGACTGGTATACGTAGGTGGTCGGAGGTCTTACCTCCATATATTGATGATGTAGCTCATATCGATTCTCTTAATAATATTACTTAAACCCTCTTGGGTTTAATTCAAAAAAAAAAAAAAATGAATTTAAAAGGGAATGCACATATAGCTTAATGGAACGAAGGAAATGTAACCCAACCACTAAAGTATTTACCAATAAAACAAAATAAATCTTAATTGAGATTTGTTAGGGTACAAATTCACGTTTCACATCGGTAGTGTAAAGGTGAAATATCATCTTTATAAATGTCTACTAAATACTAGTATTGACCTTTTGGGAAAGAGCTCAATAATAAATCCGTGAGGAGTTGACACAAAGCGGACAATATTGTACTATTATAAATCGTGGACACAAATGTAGCCGAGACTTAGCATGAGTTATTCACGCTTTCGCAAAATAAAACTATCTCTTAGACCATCCACAAGCAGAAGGTCGAGTTAATCGGGTCGTCAATATTTTACCTCTTAATCACACCTTATTAACCTTGACCCACTTCACTCTCCCAAACAGAAAGTCACTACACAATTTTTTGTTTATTTTGTTATCCTCGTTATTTGTGTCCAAGCAATTAGAAGGTGACACCTACTAGGTCACCAAATTAACCTTCAATTGACCTCTTCTACTTCAAGGTTACCAATTGACCTCCAAATGATTTCTTTTACTTCAAGGTCATGCTAATATGTTGCTTAATTATAAATTAGCATGACCCAACAAGGTCACGACCCTCTCCATGACCTTGGTTGGACATGGACATGGACATGGTCTTACTAAAAAGGGTTTTATGCAAGCATTTAAAACAAAATGTCGAACATATTGGCGAGGACGGGTGCAAGACCTAACCAAATGACCTATTAGTCTAAGTCTCTAGGATACCAAGCGTGTTACCATTACAATTTACAACGGTGGAGACAGGAAACCAGACCCTCATTTGCATCTGCTTACCTGGTTAAATCCACTCCTCTCTCTATCTTTCTCTCTCTATCTCTCTCTCTCTCTCTCTGTACATTTCCTGCTTCTTCACCTTCACCTCTCTCCTCCACCCATAAACCACCGCAGGAGAGAGACACATTCTCAGGGGACTCATCTTCTTTCACATTTTACACCCTTTATTCCCCCCACCATTCTTCCTTCCTCTTTTACCAAATCATCCCTTTTTCACCATTATTTTAATCCTAATATAACAAAATAATACAAAGAAAGATCATTCTGCACACGGCGGTGCTAGTGGTGGTGGTAATGTTGCTGGTCGCCGTCGTTGCGAATCCATGAATTATCTTCCCTTTATTCATACAACATTCTGAAGGGACCAAACACATTACCACCTAAACCCAACTGCAGAAATGAAGGCCTTTCCCAACCCAATCGCTGCAAATTTTCATCTGATTTTTATTATCACCTCCTAATTTCCCCCCAATTCCATAATTCTGGCAAACCCTAATCCCTCCTTTTCCACATTATGCCGTGGTTCGTCCGATTTTCCGGCATCTTTTCCGCGGCCATGTTAATGATTATCCTATCACCATCCCTACAATCATTCCCACCTGCGGAAGCCATCAGATCATCTTCCTCACAATCCCAATCTCAATCCCAACCACTCAAACTCTCCTTCCGTACGGCTCCCGTCTTTCGCAACGCAGCTGATTGCCGCTCCGCCACGTCGTCCACCTGTGACCCATCCCTTGTCCACGTGGCAATCACCTTAGACGTTGACTACCTACGTGGCTCCATCGCTGCCGTCAACTCTATCCTCCGCCACGCACGCTGCCCGGAAAATATCTTCTTCCATTTCCTAGCATCTCACCATGTGGACCCCACCGCACACCTTGAGTCAATCGTGTTATCCGTTTACCCGAAACTCCGATTCAAATCGTATTATTTCAACCCGAATATTGTCCGCCCGCTTATCTCCACATCCATCCGACAAGCGCTCGAACAACCGTTAAACTACGCCCGGAATTACCTCGCCGACATCCTCGAACCATGCGTCCGACGTGTCATTTACCTTGACTCCGACCTCGTACTCGTCGACGACATCGCCAAGCTCTGGGACACATCCCTTGGGTCCCACACTATCGGCGCCCCGGAATACTGCCATGCTAACTTCACCAAATATTTTACACCCAACTTCTGGTCCGACCCGAGGTTCTCGGGCACATTCGCGGGTCGGGCGCCGTGTTACTTCAACACGGGCGTCATGGTGATGGATCTGGTCAAATGGCGGGCAAACGGGTACACCCGAAAGATCGAAAGGTGGATGGATATCCAGAGGCTAGAAAGGATATACGAGCTGGGGTCATTACCGCCATTTCTATTGGTGTTTGCAGGACACGTGGCGCCAATTGAGCATAGGTGGAATCAGCATGGGTTAGGTGGGGATAATGTGCGTGGAAGTTGCAGGGATTTACACGCGGGACCGGTGTCGCTTCTACATTGGAGTGGGTCAGGTAAGCCATGGGCTCGTCTCGACGCGATGAGGCCGTGTCCATTAGACTCACTTTGGGCACCTTACGACTTGTACGTTCACTCCACGCGCCGGTAATCCCCTTTTAATTTTTAATTTTTAATTTCCTTCAAGGGGTTCTTTTAATTTTTAATTTTTAATTTTTTTTTTTTTTTTTTTATCAATGTCCAGTGCAAATTTCATGATAATCTTGTTATTTACTTACAGTAGTTGTTTTTAGTGAGAAATTTGGCTATGTTCCTTTATCTTTTATTTTTGGGTCGTTAATTGGATGGATTGATATGAACATTTGTCGCAAGTGAAATCAGGGTTATCACTGTTGATACTGAGCGGTGGTGGTGTTATTGTTGTTAGCTACTTGAGTTGAATTGAGAATGAATGAAGAAATAAAAAAGATGGAAAATGATGATATCAATTGTTTTGTCCTTGGGTTGCTTTGGTTCCTATACTATACTCCACTAAAGGGTTTCTTTTTTCCTGTCACTTTTGTTGTTTGCGATGTATCCAAGGTTTTCTTTCGAATCTCCAGCTATTATGGTTCCAGCTTCTTTAAACGTCTACTCTTATGCTCCCACTGTGGGTCCGTCCGACTATTTTTAATCACACACACTGACACACTAAACGCAAAATCTCATTTTAGACAGCCTATTTTGTTTGAAGCCTTCAGACGGGCCATATCTGATCATTTTTAAGTGGCTTCAGACGGAATAGGCTGACGGAATAAGAATAGAAAATTTCATTTCAGATCGTCTTACTTTATACTCAATGCTACGTGGTTCGTTCAATAATAGCAGTAAAAAGAATATGGCGTTAGTTTAAGGTGGCCGGTCACTAGTAAGAATTGCTTGTCAAGACTTTACAATCATTTTGTTGGTCAATCAAATTGAAATCGATACTTGTATTATTGTTGATGCTAACATTTTAGAAGGTTAGCGTAACCATAAAGACGATGCACTTGTTTAGTTGTTTCTAATGCCATCCTATAATGCTGATGTTATTGAAATTATGGAGTATGTGTCTCAAAGACAGCTTAGTTGAAGTGTTGGAGCAGTAATAGTATATCTCATCCCATGAATGTAAACCGAGTAAATGTGAAATTTTGCGCTTAGGAACTGTTGTAGGCTTGTGCGGAGTAGCATCGTTCAATTGACTATACTGGTTTCCATTTTAAATCGAGTCAAAGACATCTGTGCGAATTTTTTATTGTTATGAACATAAACGAGTAAGAATTACCGAGTATATATATGTACTCGTATAAGAGTATAAGACTGCATATTTTAGAGGCGTCTACGGGAAACCGTATCAGATTGAATATTTTTGAGCATTTGGTACGAGTCGATTTTGGGGGTATGAGGGTAATTTTGGTGCTATTGTTGAATTGACTAGATTCTGTATTCTTCTGCTCAGTAGTTGCAGACATTTAAATTTTACAATTAAGAAATAGAAATATTCTGAATTAGATTGAGTAGGTGCATAACTAGTACGGATTAATAAATTACTGGGTAATATGTTAAATTAAATACTTGGTATGGTGCAAGTTGCAGGTAGAGAGAAAGAAGGTTATAATCTAGTGCTTGGAGTGTCAGCCATGTTTGCTCAAATTGTAAATAGTATAATGTCCCTTGCTTTGAAAGCTTCCTCCTTCCTTTCTCTAGACAATAACTTGGGGACATGCATGAATTAATTGACTGAGCGTCCTCCCAAGGTTATGCAAGCTGTCCACCACTTTCCGACCTTGTTTTTTTATTTTTTTAGTCTTTAAGATTTAAACTGGTCGAATAACACCCCCTTACATAGATGGGATCATACATTTTGCTAGTCCTTAGACATTCTGTTTTGACTTGTCTTAAACACAAATCTGTGTTCTTTCCAAGGGGAGATATACAAGGGAGGGAGATAGTGTTGAATGATATGCAGTGTGGCGACATGGTGGGTGAGATTATGTCGATGTTTTAATGTATTGATTATTAAGTTTGGTGTGGAGGGTAATTTCATAAATGAATTGGTAGGTGATGAATAAAGTGATGTTATGTATACTATTCATATCAGCACTAAAATTGTTACTAAAAGATGCATGAACTATTAATTTAGCTTATACTCTCGATTAATCAGTTCCATGAAGTAGCTATATTTGCTCATGGTCTCGTGGGGTTGGTGTAATGTAGGTGCAAACTAGGAAGTATGTTGATCGGTACTGTAACTGATTGTATTAAAATTTGGACTTGCGTTGTAAGTGCGAATGATATCGTCTCAAAATATGATTGCATCAATGTTTAATCTTGACAATTCAGTTGACATGGATTATTATGCTTGATTTTTAATGCCAATAATGATTTGGTAGTCATACTGTATGAGAGAAGGGTGTCTTGGCCTCTTTTATATTCCCTCCGTCACACACTTTCACTCTTTTTTTTGCGAGAGATATCTTAATCAAAGGGAAGGGTCTTAAAACTCTGACATTCACTATTATTTTATTGATCAGATTTTCTGCAGACGCACCTTAAAATTCCATACATTATCAGTCATACTCGTTTCAAACTCCACTTTTTCAAAACATTTTTATTACGAGGTTTTAAATAAAAAGGAGAAAAAAAAATAGATTATACATGGAAGGCGTTTATTGGATGACATCACTAAAATGGTGGGGTCAAGACTCTTGTAGAGTTAAGGTGAGTTTTTGGATTTCCAAGACTCAGTTTAAGACTTTGTTAATACTTGAAAAGATTATTGGTGGTCTTGAGTGAGTCTTGTTTCAAAACTATCAATAATCTTACCCTAAACTAATAGATGGGATGGAGTATCATGATTAATATTTAGCCTAAATTTGCGACGGAAGGTAATATCTATTTACTCGTATTAGACGGTCGATCGGTAAAAGTTTAAAATAGGTTAGGGAGGTGTCGGTATTAGATACGGAATATTTAGGATAGAGAGTGTAGTAGGAAAGAGATGTGTAGTGCGTGTCTACCATTGATGTTGTGGTGGCAAAGGTGGAAGTCTTGTGAACTGCTCACCTTTGGATCTATCACTGCTGCCGTCAAACACACACATTCCCTAGACCACTGGCTATATGTTTCCGGCCATAAACGACACTGTTCTTTTTACATTGATCGTTAAGAGCCACTGATAGTAATAGAGACGAAGATAGGTAACCTTTGGCCTAGGTGTAATGGACTCATAGGCCGCCGATTGCCGACCTTTTCTTAGTTCAGATTGAGGGCATGGAGCAGAAACTAAAGCCAAACTGGGGAAATTAATGGCGGTGAAAGAAACTAGAACAATGAAACGATGATTGCGGTCATAGGTTTTCCGAAGAGCGGGCGAGTAGTTATCAATCTCTGAACGGAGGTAGGTTCTAGTCTATCGTAAACTACTGCACCATCGTCTACTTTTCTTAGTATTTTTCTCCTATTTTTTTTTTTTTTTTTTTTTTTTTTTCCAATAATAACCCAGAAGACTAGAATGTTATACTATGAATAGTAGAATGAAACATGGCACAATTGTCCCATACAAGTATATTAGTAAGTGCGCTAGTGATATGGCTCATTTGCGCACTTGATGACCCCATGTGAGTGTATTATATTTATAATTGTACTCTTTTTCCTTCTTTTGTTTCTTGAGATGAGACTTGAATAAATATTGGTCCCTCCCCTTCACCCAAATATTATTATTTTAATTTGGGCCGGATATTAACACAAGTTCGCAAATTAAATGATATTTTATAAAAGTACTATGTCGTTGTAAAAGATACCGAGTATACCTTTAGGGATCCATCACCAAATTACTATGCCCACCGGCCACCACTAAACGCAACCGTATGCCACGTAAAATGAGTTGGCTGGGTTGGGTGGGGTTTTGAGTGGCTGAAATGGGGAGACTTCTTGTGGTTGGAGTTGGCAATCACGTGACATCAAGCAATATTGTGGTGCGCGATGCCAGGTTTCAGTGTGGTGGTGGTCGACTTATGGGTTAGAGTTGGAGATTCATGATGTTAGGCCAAGGTCAAAGTGGTGATCAAGTCTAGATAGTGGTGGTATCGGTGGGATAACTAGCAATAGCTGATTCGAACAGCTTGAACCTCAACTCGCTAATATTCAAAAATTAGGGGAACTGAAATTGACCCGAGTTTAAACTCATAGCAGACTGATAACCTGATTACGAAGTAGCTTAATAATGATCCAAATAAGAATAAATAAACATTTATCTTAATTTTTTTTTATTTAAAAGTCAAATAAATATTTATAAATCATTTTTAACATCGATACAAAACTAAATCTTAAAGATAAATTATATGTGGCTTGGCTTGGTAAATTTGTTTGGGACTCTACTCACTGTACGTCTTTGACCTCTGAGTTTATCCCTTCTTATTAAAAAAAAAAAAATGTAGTTTGAGTTGGTAGAGTTGGTATTAACCTGAACCTGTACGAGTTGTCTTAAATATCAACAATCAAATATGTTAAAATCCTTGATGAAATTGATCCGAAAATGGCTCTGTCTAATAAAGAGGATGAGGTCGTGCTCTATGTCAAGGAAGTGGACAAGGCCATGGAGCTAGAAAAACCATGTTGTATGACTTATTTGGGCTCAGTTACAAGTAGGGCTCGTGGAGTGTTGTTTCAACTCGGGGTGAAACTCGAAACTTAGCCTATTTCGATATAATATTATTAATATTAGTAGTAGTATTCTTTAGGAATAAGAATAAGCAATTAGATATTGCAATTAAGTCTATTTCCATAATTTATTTGCTATTTTCTTAATAAGGCAATTGTAGTATAATTGTCGTTAGGAAAGTTTCTTTAAACTCGGTTTTGTGTGACCTATAAATATGGTCCTTTATGT
>JAOWBH010159624.1:0-11405 GCA_028566215.1 Silene coronaria
CCATTACATCACAATACAGCAGATAATCAACATGATAATTCCAATCAGATGAGTCAGGTTCACCACATATAACATCACGATATTACAACCATTTACATTTCAAACATAGCAACTCATAATACCAAGACGAGTATGTACCCTACCTCGATAGCAATCCGATAAAAGCTCACAGCAATCCAAGCAAGGTCAATCCACAGTAAAATAATCATCACCTATTTAACAATAATATTCAGTTACTAACTGAAGAATAACTCAACTCCTTTTAACAAACTGATTAACAAACTCGTCCTTCATTCACTCATACTACAATTCCCGACTCACTAATTAATCCCGACTCATAATAATCATATTAACAATACCCATTTATTAGCAATCCTTAAGCAGTTAATATAAAATATTATTATCCGACTAGTGAACTGAATAGTAATATAATGATAATAATTTATTATAAAATGCGGAATCGACTACATTGTGGTTAATAAGAACCCGTCTTATAAAACCCGATCCGACACTCATTCTTATATTAATAATACTAATATAATAATAATCATAATCATAATATCATTAATCGAAATAACCCGACATAAAGAAGTGATCACAGTCACATACAAATAATCCCGACATAATTATTACTAACGTCACGCTATCATAGTCATTACTATTAAATACCGACTCAACCCAACTCCGTACTTAACTAAATAACGAAAAACAAACCCGTCATAACTCACAACGTGACCCACACGACCACTACCTGCTTGGCTTCCAATCCCCCCCATCACCGTGCTCTTACTCACCGTGGTCCTCCAAACACCACTCCCTCGCCAACAACAGCCCCACACCAGCCAGCCCGACACGGTTCTGACCATAACTGAACACGACACCAACACCCCCTGCACTCCCTCTGAAAACCACGACAGAACCCACAATATTATCACTAAACTGTTTATGTAATACCCCACGACAGTCACACCGCGACACACGCAGCCACCCCTCAACCACCAACGACCACCGCCACAACAACCACCACCACCGTGGTCGACTCCCTCTACTGAGTCAGGCCACGGTCCTGACTATACTAAGACATACACAAAGCCGCCTGAAACAGTCTGGTATTATGCTGAAAACACCACCTGTTACTATTCATGACAACAGCCACCACCACGTGCGATCGCCGCCACCTAAGCCACCACCACTACGACGCCGACGTGACCCAAAACCCAATATCCTAGACTCACTAGACACACGACACATAAACAAGCAATACATATATATAAACAGGAAGAAGAAGAAGAGCAAACCGAGAAGAAGGGCTGCAACCTCCGCCTTAACCGCCCCTAAGCCACCGCTGGAAACACCCCATTCGATCTGCCGTCACCCTCCAGTCCTTCTGCCGACACCCTCCTCTCCAAAAATGCGGTTAGGTCTTATTAGGGTTTAATGTGTGTGTGTGGTTTAGGGTTGGAGTGGATATGACGGTAAGGGTACTAGTTAGAATATGGGTTGGGTTTGAGTGATTACTCGGTCACCTATCCAAACCCGTGACCCACATACGACCCAACCCGCGAAATAACGTTATCCAACTCGGTCACGATTTAAATAATATAATAATATATTTACAATACCCGACAACAACTAAACGATAATAATTTGAATATAAACGGACGCTAATACGATAATATCATGTTTATCGGGTCAAATATCGAGTCACAATAATATACTACGCTATGTAATACCATACTCACTCATATAAAAGAATATAATATCGTTACGTAATAAGATGATTTATTCAACACGATTATACTGACATTATAACAGTGACTAAGAATAATAAAGTATTATAATATTATTATGAAAAATATGGGGTATTACACAAATAAGGTGATTGCCAAACACTTAAAAAAAATAAGGTACCTGATTTTTTTGACAAAAAGCTACTTCAGGTAAATAAGGTACCTGAAGTGTCATGCCAAATGGAGCCTAACTCAGTCTTATCCGACTCGAATTCAGATTACACCAGATGGTATAAAAAAAATACCCAAATTTGGATATGAAATAAGACCCACATTTCTTAACATAAGACTTAGAATGTGTTTGGATTAATTTGGATTAAGAGATTTGGAGGGAAAAGAAAGGGAGGGCAAATATGATATTTAAAATCTCTTGTTTGGCTAACAAATGAAGGTTGGAGGGGAAATGAATCGGAAATGGTCTAATCAAAATCAAGCAAGATTTGGAGGAAATTTGTATCCAAACACCCACACCCTCCCCTTACTTGCTCTTCCCCCTCCCCTCCCTTTCCCTGCACTCTTGCTATCCAAACACACTCTTAGGAAATGTGCTTTTAGTTCAAAGATGAGTCAGTTCGGGGTTGGTAGTTGCGAATCGGGTAATTAGGGTGGGTCAGTTCTGGATCAACAGACTCGAGCCATGTCCGAATTTGGCCGGGTTACTTTGGAAATTATAATTCGGATCAATTTCGAATTTTGGGTAAGCCTTTTCAAATTGGGCCAGGGTCTGCTAGATCTATCGACCCCAAATCTCATCACCCAAACAAATATTCCAAAACTCCATAGAGTCCATTAGCTCACGCCCAAAAACATAGGATTAAGATTAAACACAAATACAGTCCTTAATCACAACTCTATGAAGTGAAGATCCACCCACCCACCCAACCCGACCAAAATAGATGATCTGACACAATGTTAAATGACATAAAGTGTAACTGATCCAAACCTGACATTAACTCGATACAAAACGAACTTGATATTACCCGACCCGTTTATCATGAGCCACATAACCGGTGACCACCTCTAATCTTAACCAAACAACAGTTAAATATCTAGATTTCTTGATCCATCCATTCTTAAAGCAAAGAGTCCGTAGACCATGGTCCCATGCCCAAAAAAACGTTAGATTAAGATTAAACACAAAATGCAGTCCCTAGTCCCTACTGACTACTATATGAGGCGAAGATCCACCCAACCTGACCTGCCTACCAATAAGTACCACGCCAACTCATAGTCCCGTACTAGTACTAATAATTCCTCCCCGACCCCTCTTCCTTCACAAGTCAGTCCAGGTTCTCTTCCCTCAAATATCTCTCCAATTAAACTTCCAACATCCAACATAATCAACAACACAATAAACTCATTACCTACCAGTCGAGTTGTCGAAATTAACTCCAATCCAATCCAATCCAATCCAATACCAATGGAAACGGAGAATATTTCATCCAACAATTTCACTTACCTCGGCCACAACTTCTCCGACTCCTTATCCCTTTCCAACACCTCTTCTTCCGCTTTCAGTGAATGTAACAGCGACATCTCCGGCGAATTCACTTCCGCTTCCGCCGAAAGCCGTAATCTCTGGCTATCTTGCGCCGCCGCCGATGACCTAATCCCTCATCTCATCGCTCAACTCACCTCAGATTCTCTCGACGATCAGAAGCAATCCGCGCTACAAATCCGACTCCTAGCCAAGAATAAACCCGAAAACCGGCTTAAACTCGCTCGAGCCGGCGCTATTAAACCTCTTATTACGACCTTATCGTCTCCCGACCCGCAGCTGCAGGAGTACGGCGTCACGGCGATACTTAATTTGTCGCTTTGTGAGGAGAATAAAGATCATATAGTGTTACTCGGAGCGGTCAAGCCGTTGGTTCGGGTTTTAAAAACCGGAACGTCAACATCGAAGGAGAATTCTGCTTGCGCGATACTGAGATTGTCTCACCTCGACGAAAACAAGATCTTAATCGGCAAATCAGGCGCAATTCCGCCATTGATTGAATTACTAACCTATGGAGGAATCAGAGGGAAGAAAGACGCGTCAACAGCGCTGTATTCGTTGTGTTCGGTGAAGGAGAATAAAATTAGGGCGGTGGAAGCGGGAATAATGAAACCGTTGATTGAATTAATGGCGGATATAGGTTCAGCAATGGTGGATAAAGCGGCGTATGTGTTGAGTTTGTTGGTGGCCGTGACGGTAGCGAAAGTAGCGGTTGTTGAAGAAGGTGGGGTTCCGGTGTTGGTTGAGCTTGTTGAGGTTGGATCACATCGACAGAAGGAGATTGCGGCCGCGATTTTATTGGTGCTGTGTGAAGAGAGTGTTGTTTATCGGACTATGGTGGCGCGTGAAGGTGCTATTCCGCCGTTGATTGCGCTGTCTCAGTCTGGTACTTCTCGTGCTAAGAGGAAGGTTAGTTTAGTTTCCGTCTGTTTCAATCATTTGTTTACGTATTTCATTTTGGGTTTGCTTGTGTTGATTGATTGTCCATTTGTCCCTTTGCATTTCGGCCCATGGAAGTACCGTGATTTAATCATGAAATGAAGGTTATATCAATGACTCAAATCGGTAGAATTAAAACATGATTAAAATTGCGTAAAAATAGCATTTAAAAGAGCGGAATTTGACTAATAATTGTGTTATTTACAACAAATTTCATTGAATTTTCTTGTGTAGGGTATTGGTTATCATAGCATGAACACAATTAAGCAAAGAAATAATTAAAATTGGTTAAATATAGCATTTAAAAGAGTGGAATTTGACTAATAATTGTGTTATTTTTACACAATATATCATTGAATTTTGCTGTATTGGGTATTGGTTATCATAGAATGAACACAATTAAGCAAAGAAATAATGCCACCCTAATTTAATGGAGTTTCTAATCACGACAAAAACGATTGAATTTTGAATTTTGCAAGTGGTCACAATCTTGATTAATGATTTTGTATTTTGGTATGATATCATGCACTTTATCAGTTGGTATCTCAATTTATTGATTTATTTGGCTGGACATTAAATTTGTTTAGTGCACTTTTAGAAAAGGTCAACAATCATCTTAATTTCATATGAATAGGTTTTGATTAATTAAGGAGTACTTCTTCTGCTGCGTATACGCGTATATTTTTCTCACATAGACTCAATATCTAATACTCCGTGTCTCCGTATACTATAATCAGCAAATAGAGTCAGACTGGGGGTAATTATTAGGCGAGTAATAAATCCAAAATTGAGAAGAAAGAGGAGGAGATGGTGGAGGGTGGAAAGAGGAGGTGAGGAACTATTACCGCCATATAGGGTAATGCGTTACTTACGAGCATGGTTACCGGATTAATTATGAATACACTCTTATATTTTTTTACTAAGCAACGTGATAGAATGCGTTTTTAATGAATTGTGGTTCATTGGGTACCCGATCAAATTCGGTAATCCCGCTTAAGATGTAAAACAGTGGAATAATTGAGAACAGGAGAGATTAATCAGGCTGTAGATATGCTGGGTCTGAAGTTCAAACTTTCTTCAAAATTCAAAAGTTTGAATTCCAACGTCTTTGTTAGGTAGATCAGTTGTCGCTAGTCGTTTTTTTCAGTTAGGCTGTTTTTTTCTATGATTATCAGAATTAATTTAACATTA
Source organism: Silene coronaria (assembly GCA_028566215.1). Taxonomy (NCBI): domain Eukaryota; kingdom Viridiplantae; phylum Streptophyta; class Magnoliopsida; order Caryophyllales; family Caryophyllaceae; genus Silene; species Silene coronaria. The sequence continues at coordinate 5,419 of JAOWBH010159624.1, forward strand.
TTCTACATAGTTGATTTACTTTATCACGCTTGTAAGTCTATCCTAGTATTAAATCCTGGTTTTGGTCATGATCACAATTGCTAACGCGGTTAAAATCTAGTTACGGGGTACCCTCTAAAATCTTTACTCAGTCCCATAAGTGATGAGATTTAAAATTATTCAAAGATATGAATTGTCAAATGTCAACTATAAGAACAATTTATTGAATATTTAATTAATAAAGCGGAAGATATTTTGAAAATATTGATGAATGGAGAAAGAAACATGGGGAAGAATTAGTAAACGTAATAATATAAGTGGAATGACAAGGATAGTGAGTAATTTGAAAAGTGAGTAGTGGAAAATTGACCTGGAGCTAAGAGTGGTTCACCATTGTCGTCATTGAACATATTGTGGGGTTCCTTTCCTATTGTGTCATTGTGTGTTGCTATCTATTCCTTACCTAATCACCTAAGCAAGGATATCGTTTTATACATTCTCGAATCCTTTGCGGACAAAAATTACAAGCACAGAGTCGACTTCTGTCGGTTGAGTTCCATCTTCGTTTTTGACATGTTCTACTTGACTATTTTTTTGTATCAAATCATCAACTAACTCCCAAGTCCTATGCCTTCCGTCCCTTTCTTTATATTTTCTATTCTCTACCTCCTGGCTGGCCGGCTTACACTGGGGTATTAAATACAATACTTTGTGCGACCTATGTGAGTAAATGATTTTCATCTTTGAACCCGATATTGTGCATAATAGGGTTGCCAAAAATAGCTAATAGGTAGCGATACTTGATTTATACATGGCTAGTAAGTGGATACTGCATCAAAGTGACTTATATGGCCATATGTACAGCAACCTGCGATTAGCATTCCAATTCACGACAGTCGACCGTGACAGTGGTCATATCACAATTTAACCTCCTTAGACCTGTGCAGCACCATTACATCAGCTCCACTAGTTTAAGTTATGATGGTATTATACAGAAAGGGTGGGCTGATATGTTTATGATTGAGAAGTTTGGACACGGTTTATACTACAGCTTTTCAGTGTCGAAGGTCCAAGCAGGGTCAGGTTGTTTGGGCTATCATATCGGGACTGAAGTTAGACACTGATTGTTGGAACTTGGAATGAGGAATGTCGTGACTAAGCGTGGGGGGTGGGTGCGAGGTAGGGGTAATAATCCTGTGAGAGAACATAAGGAGGATTATATGGGCCGTGTATATTTGGTTACAGACTTACAGTAGTAAAGCTCTTATGCTTGACAAAGTCTTGTAGGTTTGGGGTGTATTAGGTACAAAGATTATGAAATTTCCTGTTAATTTATTGTATACCGTCCGACAAAGGCTAGTGTTTGTAGGCTTCCTCAAGTGGTGATAAAGAGTCGTGGTCCTTCAGAACGATTACAGTTTAGAATTAATACTCGAATAAAACTAGTTTTGAATAGAATTTCTACGGTATGACAGTCGTACGCAAGATTTAACGGTAATTTAGACCTTTTTACTAGAAATTTGAGCATGTCCTGAGTTTGTTGCTGCACTGAGTATTGGAAATCATTGCCAAACTGTGACTGTGTGTGAGTGCTGTATATGAATTACCGACAGTTTCTAGAATCAGTTACCTTTACGTGTTTCTCAATTATGTTGGGGGAACACTTGAACAGTACCAAAATCATACAGTATGCTTTAAGCTTTTACACAAATTCTCACTTGTGACGGACACTATCCGTCACAAGCGTCACACTATCCGTTACAAGCTTCACAATAAGGCAAGTGGGAGGACAAATGGGTGCTCCATTTCCCCCCACTTGCCTTATTATGAGAGGGACATTATCCGTCACAAACAAGACGCTTTGAAGCTTTTAAGGGCTTTAACCATCTCTTATCCATATTGTTGTACATACAGTTCTTTTTGCAAGAGTGCACTTATTATATTCCTATATATATCGTGAACGCACTTTATATAAACCCTCTTTTTAAAATCTTTTTGACCAACTCATTTTGTTTAATTAATTACCTTAAAGCGAAACGAGACCAATGAACACAAGATGCCTACTGTATTTGATAAGGAATATTACTTCGAATTGTATCCTTGTTTTATTATTAAACCGTTGTTCATTTTTAAGTGGAGAGAAGTCGTAATCAAATTGATAAAAAATTTCAAAATAAAGTCTTGTTCAATCTTTAATAATTCAAAATAGACTGTCTCTTCACAATCAATGAAATGTCCTTTGATTTCATGAAGTGAACAAGCTCAGTCTCCTCGTGTGGCCCGACTTGACTCAACTTAGTCGGATCGTGGGTAAAACTGTTGTTTGATGATATTCGTATTGTAGGCACGTTTCATGACGTACAATGATCTTTATTTAAGCGTGTTTGTGATAATGATCGGATATCGACAGACTGTACTTAAATAGATAGATGTTTTTGGAAGACACGTGAATGATGATGGGTGTTTGATTAAAATGTGGGACAGGCGGAGACACTAATAGAGATGCTAAGGCAACCAAGATCCGGCAATGGCGCTGCAAGAGACACATGATATGAATTATGATGGATGCCTTGTTAATTGCCATCATATTCCATGCCAATGTTTCTTATTTCCTCCTTTTGTCGTTTTGTCCCAACTATGTTGTGTGGGTGTTTGACACGTGTAAATGTATGTTGAGTTGTTTATTTTCTTTTAATTTTTAACCATAGAGAAGAAAAAGGCCATAGAATTAGTAAAAGTGTAAAACATAAGTCAAGTCAAGTCAAGGAGGAAAAGTGTAAATAGTTTGTTTTAAAGTTTGTAAAGAGAAGAACAAGAGTAACAAACAAGATTTTACAAGAGATGGGTTTTTATATACCTATCCTTTTGTCTTTTACCCTTGTTTTGTTGCAACTTCTGTTAGCGGCCTCCTATTTTTTTTTTTTTGTTGCAACTTTGTTGTTCGTTTGTCCATAAAACAATACTACTTGTACTAAAGTTGGCTGATGTGAGTGGTAACTGGTAAGAGCTCTCATATCTATTTCTCGTGGTTAGAGGTTCGATTCATAACTCTTGCAAATGAAAAAGTCGAACTTGGGGAGAGATTTACTCATTAAGTTGTCTTCGGTACCCAAAGGAGATTTTGCACCAACTGTCGATAGGGGATATATCTCGATAAACGCCCAAAAAAACAATACTACTGATTTGTACGGACTATTTATTGACCTTTTTTTTCTATGGAAAAACACAATTCATAGGGTAAATGATTTGACACAGAAAAAAAAGTGAGCTCTAAAATGACACAAAAATCAACATCATTTAGTACAACACAAATTGTGAGTAGTGGCAAAAGTTTGTGTATTGAAGTCTCACATGTACAAAATTGGCGACACCACATTTGAAAGGCCATGAGATTTTGATGATTTACTTGAAATGCTAGTCCACTCGTTTACAATTTTATTGATAACGAAGTATCATTTTGTGTGCTCAAGATGAATTATCAATTAATTATGTACGAGTAATTCAATTTGCAATAAAATGCAGCTACACAACAATCACGAATGGATAACTTGATAATTAGCAACTAGTGTTACAATGAGATTTGAGTAGCAACTGCTGCGACTTTGATTCCAAAAAAGGAGAACTCTAGTACAATCATGGATTCCAGACCAATTTTGTGTTGTAATGTACTTTATAAGTGCATTTCCAAGGTCATCTACACTAGATTATCAGGGGTTTTAGCTGAAAATATGAGATAGTGCTAATCAGTGTGCTTTTATTCAAGGGAGGGAAATTGTTGATAATGTTCTTATTTGGTAGGATCTTATTAGGCTCTATAATAGGAAAATCTGCTAATGATTCCATTGAGTGGGAGTTTGTTGAGAACATGTTATATGCTTTGAAATTTCCTAATCAGATGATTCAGTGGATTATTATGCAGTGTATTTCTTCTATCTCTTACACACTTACCCTGAATGGTTCTCAATTTGATTACTTTAAAGGAAGGAGGGGGTTAAGACAAGGGGATACTATGTCCCCCCTTGATCTTTACACTGTGCTTGTAGTATCTCACAAGAATTCTTGATGTGGTTACCTTGAGACCTGGTTTTAGATATCATCCAATTTGTAGAGCATTAGGTCTTTGTCACCTTGCATTTGCAGATGACCTATTGGGATCAGTAAAAACCATCATGAGAGCCTTGGTTACATTCTCTGAAGCCTCTGGCGTCAATATAAACAAGGATAAGTCTGATTTATATATGAATGGTGTATCATAGAATGAAGCTGAGAGTATCTTGTATGTGTCTGGGTTCAAGGAAGGGACATTTCCCTCGCTCCAGGTATCTTGGGATAGATATTTCTTACAAGAGACTTACTAATCATCAATGCAATAAATTGGTGGACAAGATGGTTACGAGAATTAGAAGTTGGGGGTCAAAAAAACTAAGTTATGCTGGGAGGTTTACTTTGGTCAAGTCTGTCCTCTCCCAGCTACACAACTACTTAGCCAGGATTTTTTTATTGCCTAAGGGGATTCTACACATAGTTGAAAGCATTTGTAGCAGCTATCTGGGGTCTGGCAGTAAGGATTACCACAAGGTGCCTGCTTTGTCTTAGGACATGTGCTGCCTGGCTAAGGAGAAAGGGGGGTTGGGACTTGTTAAGTGCTTGCTATGAATGGAATGTTGTTGTTCTTGGGAAGTACACTTGGTGGGTGACCAACAAGAAAGACAACCTGTGGGTAAGATGGGTACACCACATGTGCTAACTGGTGGTCTTATTCGCCTACTGTCAATTCCAGTTGGATGTGGAGACAGATTTGCAAGGTAAAAGACAAACTTAAAGCAGATTTTATACGAAACTTTTGGTTTCAAAGTCCTGAATTCATGCTGTCTACTCTTGGATGCTTGTAGACATGGAGAGAGTGAGATGGAGGCCTTATGTTTGGAATAGGCTTAGTTTGCCTAAAGTTAACTTCATTAATTGGCTGTATGTAAGGAGGAGACTATTAAATAAGGATAGACTTGGCAAATTTGGGGTTCTGAACGATGGTTTGTGTTTACTATGCGGAGCTTATCAGGAGACATAAACATTCGTTTTTTGAATGTATCTATAGCAGGAAGTGCACTGCACTGGTTTAGGATTGGCTAGGCATAACCTGGACTAGTGAGATGCTAGAGTGGCTTCTGAAGTGGAGATGCAAAGGATTATTGAAAAAACAAATTGTTATGGCTAGTTTTGCTAGTCTGGTTTATTTCATTTGGATGAGCAGGAATTGTGCTCGGGTTGATGGAGCTGTGAAGCATCCGAGAATCCTATTTTGGCAGGTTCAGAATGTGATCAAGTATAAGCTAAATATTCTGATGGTTGAAACATTTAAAACTAGAGAAACTGAGTGGCTTAGGGAGATACAGTCAATAAGCCACTAGAAGAGGGATCACGTTGTAGTGAGGTGATCTATAGAGTGATATTGAAAGATTGCTTGTCTTAAAATGTTTGTATGATGTATGATGCCCTTTGACATTTTAATTAGAATTTTCACATTTCACCAAAAAAAAAAAAGAGAGATTTGAGTAATGATAAGAATCTAAAGTTCAATATGAGTAAAGTGAATTTGAAAATGCAATATAAAGTATACAATCTGTCTTGCTTGTAACAGTCACAAAATTGTGATCTCTCACAAGTCTCTCCCACTTGCCCTTTTTCTCTCACGTCACAAGCTTGTGACGAATTTTTATCCGTCACAAATAAGAATTTGTATAAAGCATAATTATGTCAAGCTTAACCCTGAAACAAACTAAACATATCATATCAAATCTAAAATTATAATTTCAGAGTGAACTACGAGCTCATCAAATCGATGCACTTAATTACACATTTACACAACTCAACTTAGCTTTGTATTTTTTTTTTAGGATAGTTCAACTTAAACTTCTAGTGTATATGTTTTTTTAACTCAAATACTTGATCATCTAAGATTAAATGTGACTAGCACAATTACGCATCTACAGTTCTACACAATAGCTAAC